>JAVQJF010107950.1:0-13329 GCA_036023855.1 Gadopsis marmoratus
GCTCGAGGCTCCTGCCTGTAAAAAGGGAGTTTTTCCTTGCCACTGTCTCCTAGTGCTGCGCATGGTGGGAACTTTAAACCTTTTTCATGTTTTTTTAATGTATGTCACATGTTATGTAGCATGTGACTTTTGTGATATTCTGGTTTTTATTTAGTTTTTAAAAAAAATTGTTTTTGTATGTTTATGTTATATTATTAAGCTTGTGCATGCTTTGGCAACATTGTCTTGTATAGAGCATATCTGTACATGCCAATACAGCCACATGAATAGTGTTATAGTGTGTGTCTGGATCTTTTTCTTGAGTTTTTTTCTAGCAGGGTGCTGGGAAGCGCTGGTGTGTGGCGAGATAAAAAAATGCTGCACATGGGTTTTGTTTCTGACGACAACATCTGATAGCAATGTTAAGAGGGTGGGTTACTATACAGCTAACAGTCTTATGATGCATAAAAGCACCCACGATTAAGCACTCAGTGTCCAGCTGATCTTCTCCCACAAAAGGTCATAAAGCTCAGGACAAACAGACACAGCTAGAACAGGTTTCTCATCCATTTTCTTGATTACCAGGGTGACAAGCCCCATCTAATATATGATTGACTGCCTGAAAAGAGGTGACATTAATAAACACGTTACTCTCTGTAAAATGGCAAATTCTGTTAATGTACAGATTAAACAAACGGTTGATGTGTTTTTTCACTTTGGACAGAGCCAGGATAGCCGTTTCCAGTCTTTATGCTAAGCTAGGCTAGCCACATCCTGACTCCAGCTCTGTACTTATCACAGAGAAATGAGATTCATATTGATTTTAGAGTAAGTGAACACATCTATTTCCCAAAATGTTGAACTATACTTTTAAGTGCATTTTTTGTTTTCTAAGAAAAAAAGCAAAAGTACAGTAATTGTACACTGCACACTGTACAATGTTTTTGAGCAGTGCATTTTCTGATCAGTATTAGTTGAATTGTGATTACAAACCACATGTCATAATTAAACTGTTAAGTTGTATTACCATGAGTTTTGCTGTGGATATTCATAGTCCTCAGACAGTGATTCTTTACCCTAATGTTGGTGACTTTCTGACCTTTGACAATCTAGAAGAAATTTCACTTGACCTCTCACTTGACATTTGACTTCTATGAAGAGGTAACAACTAACGGCCACATTTCACAGGTACTTTGGTTGATATTAAAGGTATGATTCACTCAAAATTACAAAAAACATATTTTAACATACTATCTGCATACCACTAGATGTAAATGAGAAAATGTATATATTTTTTCAGTTGGATTGACTCACGTTGAAAAACTCTCTGCCTCACAGAATGCAGCTACTATGTGTGCACTATATGACAGAGAAAATCAGTGTCTATATGAATCAGTCTCAATGTGCTTATAAATCACTGGGTGCATATAATTATGTACTCTGTGCTGAAAGGGATGGGTCCCTCTTGGCATACTGAACATTTATCATGTATCACTTTCACAACACCTCCTAGTCATAGTTCTCTGCAGTACTCTGTTTCGAGTCTGTGTCTAAATCTCAAAACACTGTAACTTAGAACCCTGTCTATTAATATGTATCCATTAGTATGACTCCTGATTACAGATGCTATCTTCTAACAAGTTATTATTACGCCTAATACCTGTTAATACATATGTTTTTATGAAGTATAATTACTGCATAACTGTATCTCACAATGGCAAATGCGTAAGTGTGGTCCTGTTCCAGGGTAATCCATGAATCGTTTTCACTGGATACAAGACTGTATTCCATAATGTTTGACTTCTCCATTTGTCAGTGCAGTTTACACAGTTTACACTGGTGCAGGCTCAGGGTGGAGGTGGTGCTAGGAGGCGATGGAGCTGGAGGGTGTAAGGTTATCTGGAGACCTGTACGCTCACAGTT
This sequence comes from Gadopsis marmoratus, assembly GCA_036023855.1. Taxonomy (NCBI): domain Eukaryota; kingdom Metazoa; phylum Chordata; class Actinopteri; order Centrarchiformes; family Percichthyidae; genus Gadopsis; species Gadopsis marmoratus. Next base: position 1,903 of record JAVQJF010107950.1, read on the forward strand.
TGGTAAACCACTTTGGGTGTTGCTAGCATTAAACATTCCTGACATGTGTGCACATGTGTATGCTCATGTACTAACCTTGCCAATAAGCACATATAGTAAGCATTTATTAGTATGCATATGGGTGTGGGTATTTCAATTATATAACATACAGTATATGTGTATGTGTGTGTGTGTGTGTGTATGTCTTACCAGTGCAGACGCAGGGCATGCAGGAAGGCCGACAGCCCCTCCATGATGAGCAGGATGGCAACAGTGAGGGTGGCAAAGGCCGAGAAGATGATGGACAGGCCGAAAAACCCACCCCCGCTCCGGGAGTACAGACCCAGGTGCATCACCATGGTCCAGAGCACCTCTGACAGCTCTGCATACACACAGTGTACACCAAAATATACATGTCAAGCATCTTTGAATTCAGGGTTATTGAACTACTGTATGTAGTCAACTAGGGTATTGAAATGGTCATTATTTACAACATTTTTAGATGTTTTGCAGAATATGTATGATAAAACTATGCATCCTTCCTGGTTGTGTGTGTATGCATGCTTTTACTCACGTGCATGAGCCAGGCTGAGGGCCCAGAGGCGCAGGTAGGAGGCTGTGTTGGAGATGCATCCCAGACAGTACTCTATGGTGTGGATGGCTTGGTGGACAGCTACATCACCAAAGTCAAACTGTGGTGGAAAGGCAAGATGGTTAGTGCACACAGCATATTTAAAGTAACATATTTTTGTGTGTTTATAAACATATATATACACTGCTCATAAAAATTAAAGGAACACTTTTTAAGCACATTACCCAGTCCATAACAGTATAGATATCAGCATGATTTTTTTCCCATTGAGATCTGATGTGTTTTCAATGTGTTCCTTTAATTTTTTTGAGGAGCAGAATATATATCTATATGTGTGTATGTTCTGCATAGGTCTGAACCCTCTCAGCCAGATCATCACCAAGACTGGCTACGGATACCGGCTACGAAATGGAGCAACCATCAGCCACCTCCTCTACATGGATGACATGCCAGGAGTGAGCAAGACATCGACTCACTGATCCACACCACCAGGATCTACAGGAAGGACATCGGAACCTTGGGATCCCGCAAGCAAATGGGAGCCACGAAGAGGTCGCAAGAACGTCAGCCACATCCAAATACCTCCAGAGAGTAAGGCAGGTCCTGAGAAGTCAGCTGAATCGGAAGAACAAGGTCAGAGCTATCAACACCTACGCCCTGCCCGTCATCAGATACCCCACTGACATAATAAGCTGGCCAAAGGAGGAGATAGAGACCACCGAGATAAAGACCAGGAAGCTCCTCACAATGCATAGAGGATTTCACCCCAAGTCCAGCACCCTGTATACTAAGTGGAAGGAAGGAACCCGAGGACTGATGAGCGTCAGAGCTACTATCCAGGATGAATCCACAAAGATTCATGAGTACATCAGGAAGATGGCCCGAAGTGATGAGCTGCTTAGCGAATACCTCAGGCAGCGAAAGCCGGATGAGGAAGAGGACAAGGTGGAACCATCATGGGAGGACAAACCCCTGCACAGTACGTACCACCGGCAGATAGAAGAACTGGCTGATATTGAGAAATCCTAACAGTGGCTGGAAAAGGCTGGATGGAAAGACAGCACAGAGGCACTTATCATGGCAACACAGGAACAGGCTCTGAGCACAAGCTCAATAGAGTCCGGGATCTACCACACCAGGCCGGACCCAAGGTGTAGACTGTGCAAATATGCCCCTGAAACAATCCAGCACATAACAGTGAGGTGTAAGATGCTGCCATGCAGGGCATACATGGAATGCCATAACCAAGTGGCTGGAATAGAGTACAGGAACATCTGTGCCAGGTGTGGGCTGAAAGTCCCATGGTCACAATGGGACACACCTACGAATGTGGTTGAGAATGACCAAGCTAAGATCCTGTACCACTTACAGGTACAGACTGACAAACGATGATGATGATGATGATGGCGAACTGACTGGACATAGTACTGGTGGACAAACAGTAGAAGAAGACAGTAGTGATAGATGTAGCAATCTCAACTAACAGCAACATCAGGAAGAAGGAATACGAGAAGCTCAAGAAGTACCAAGGGCTGGTACCAGGGCCTCTGGTAGAGGACCCAAGCTTGAAGAAGGAACAGACTGTCCACAGGGGCGAGAGGGGAATTTATTTATATACGTTTAGTTGTTGTTTTTTGCATCTAGTGGCATTGAACTGATTTCTTTTTTGCGGGGAGTGTGAAACAATGGCTTCAGTGTCTTGTTTAGAACCCAATTTTCATGAGACAAAGTTGATGCACTGCTGTAATAGACAAACCTTTATAACCGTTACTTAACCAGGAAGGTATCACTCAATACTTTTACATGCACACAATAAATCAAGTTACTCAGAGAAACCAGGTTAAGCAGGCAAATGCACTTTGCAAACAGCACATGCACTGTAGTAACCTGGTTACTGTAACTCCACGTATACATGCAGCGAAGCACCTTGCAGGCCCTTTAATCATGGCTTTGCTCAAGGGTACCTCAGTAGTGGTAGTGAGGGGAAAACGCTGCTCTTTAACTTATCCTGCCAGTCAAAAAGGTTGAACTGGCAACCTCAGGTCACAAGCCCACTTCCCTAATGTTCAAGCCACCACAACATCCACTGAAGTATATATGTATTCTCCTTGATCATAACAGGAGCATTAATCAGGTATTGCACTTCCAAAAAGCCTCAGAACATACAGCATTGGTGCAGCAGAGGCCGGGCTCCAAAAACACTGGCTCCTAATGCTACTCAAGTGTCTCTTATTAGAGCCTCCTTGTCTGTCAATAGCACGTCTTTCAAACTCCACACACTCATTAGGTAGTGTGTTCTGTTTGTAAATGTGTTTGTTAAAGTTCCAGTCTCCCAACCAAATTACAGTATACCCGGGTGATGTCAGACTTATCAAAGTTTCTCCAGAGCCACAGAAGACATAATGCAACTGCTTTCACATGACCTGGCATGGAAGCTCTGTTATCATCTTGATGAGTGGCTCCTTTGACACCTGCCTGAGCCTTTAGCTTTGATCAGGAAGATAATAGAAAGCAAAGATGCCTCACTTGTTTGAGTTTGTTTCTTTTTTCCTCCAGCCAATTCACAGCCAGGGACTTGTTTGTGAATTGTAAAGCCAATAGAGTTCCTCCATTCTCTCCTTCCTGGAGAAACACTAGCCTTTCCTGTAATGAAGTGGGCAGGGAGTTGGAGCCATAGACGTCTGTTGGCCTACATTGCTCTTGTTGAGTTTGGCTTTGTGCTTGCCTGGTTTCCTCTTTCCATTCTTTGCTTTTGTCCCTGGACCCGTGAAGTAGAGTTCATGGAAGCAGCCCTCATTGTTCCCATTCAAAGGGTCTCCGACACAAGTGGATAATGAAAACAACACCGGCTAACATGCATAATGGCAAAATACACAGAAGCCAGTAGCTCTGATTAGTAATGTTGTGACCAAACACTTCAGCTGAGGAGAGTCATGTGATTTCACAACATACATTTACAATGTACAAGAGTTTGGATCTGTGACGGAGTGGATAAATTATCAGCTCACTCAAAAGAAAGGAAAAAAGAAAATGCTACGGTTTCAAGTTTAATTGGAACAATTTAAAAAAACAGGACTGTAGTACTAGAAACAGAGACGCAAACTTAAATTAGGGTATATTTCAAGAGTTGTACTCAGCTTTGACCTGTCTCATGGTGTCTTGTGAGCATTTTAACTTAGACTTGACTCATTCATGTGGGTGTTTTGACTCGGCCCATTACAGAACACCGTGAGATAAAGGAATTAAAAGAGCACCAGTCAAACCTCAAATGATGGAAATATCATGGATTACACATACACACAAACAATTCCACCTTAGCTGAGTGCTGAAAACACTTTTTGCGGTATTTTGACTTTGAAGATGATAGACGTTTCCACTCAGGGTTTTTATGCAAAAATTGAAAATATGTAGAAATACAAACATTTTATATCTCCTTATTTGATACAGTGACTATCTCAAAAGGCAAAAATATTGTATAGTATGATCCTGGCATTAGACAACAGTATTAAGATATTTGAATATGCACTGTTTTTTGTTTTAGACACACTATGACTTGCACTCACTTGATCTTGAAACTGCTTGTACTTGGATTTGTCTCAGAATCTACTTCAATGGTCTTGTATCAGCACTATTCAAGGGTACACTACAAAAAGACCCAGCTTAATATGTCATTAAGTCTCTCACTGAGTCTCACTGAGATCAGACAAAATGTTGAGATATTTTAACTTGCAATAAAAAAAGTCATGAATTAAAAGAAAAGTAATTTTCGTGATAGTAGCAGAGTGAATTAATTTATTCTGCCTTGAATCAACAAATGACACTTAGCATTTAGTACATACATTTAGCTACTATACAAAAAACTGCACTGGAAACAAATGGAACTGCAGTGTTTTTACACTTATGTTATATGTTGAAAATCAAGAATGAGCGTCTGACTAAATGACCTGCAGTGTGGCTTGGCACGAACACACACCTCTACAGTCACACACATACATAAACATGCCTGGTACTAGGAGGTAGACAGTATCAGGGTACAAAAGACTTTGACAGATCAACCAGAGTTCAAAGCAAGAAAGAAAGAAAGAACCACCACTTGGTACTAAAGGCACAAACAGAAAAACAGCATCCAGACATGCTAAGAAGAGGCCAAACTCAAGCTCTTACCGGCTCTTCCTCTGAGTGCTTGAAAGTAAGCAAAGGTTAAAGGTTAGTGGCAGAATTCACAAACTGCATCGGTTCAGAAGGTTCACTCCTTCTTATGGATTATTGTTTCACAGTTTATTTCAATAGACTCTAGGGTTCTGGAACCTGACACAAACCTAACAGGTCCTGAAAAAGGTATCGTGTTTCAGGTCAGGAATTGGGCCATGTTTTTTGTTTCAAATTTTTATCTTTATTATATCTTATTTTACTTAATTTTTATCTTATTTTACTTATTTTTATATTCATATTCGATTGTTCCAACACACCACAGCAAATTCCTGTATGTGAAAACGTACTGGCAATAAATCTGATTCTGATTCTGATTCTGAATAAAACAAAATATGTATCTTTGGGTCTCCGGTTAGACTCATGTCTCAAATTTGGCACTACTTAAGTTCAGTCGAGTTGGATTTTAAAGCATAGGCTCATATTGTTTTAATGTATATCTTAACACAACACTCTCATGCTATATATATGCTAAACGAGTCATGGGTCATTGTAATTAAAACAAGTGTCTTACAAAGTAACAATCTCTTAATATAATATTCCCTCTGAGTCACGGTGGACGGATACAATACGTCCTGGATATCACATATAGACACAACATTTACATGATGAAGGTTGAAGAAACCCACTTAATAAGACTAATTATGACTGCAGAAGTATTATATTAACTACAGCTACACTGCTATGAGATAACCTTTTTATGATATGGTGCTATATAAATAAACCTGAAGTGAAGCTGAATTTTAGAATGTGTTTTTGTACAGAACAAAGACTGTGAATTTTGACAACCATCTCTTACAATGTAATCATGTTAAATTCCTAAATAACTAACATTGATTAGAAGTTCAAAGGTCAGTGTATGTCAGTGTGTATCTTACAGTCACTTGCTACTCTCAACATTATGCAGTATTAAATTCCATTAGCTGGTTGATAAGTCGTTCCTACATGGAATATCATACGCTTGGAATAATGATGACAGAATGCAGTCTTACTACATTAATGTTATGCAATATGTTATCACAACGTAAACACTCAGAGATTTATTATGCAGGAGACACCAAACCTCTGAGTCACAGAGAGAAAAAAACTGGGTGGTATTTTCAGAAATTCCACTCCCTGGTTCTCATGAAAACCACCTCACCGTTTATGTTTCTGAAATGGAAAATCCATTTCTTATCTGCTCCAGTCCATCCCTGCCCAGTTTTTCTCTCTGCAGGCTCTTAAGTCTACACGACCCCCATCTCTCATTATTACTCACAAGAAGGTACTGCTCTCTGACAAGGAGCTACAGCAGGGAATAAAGCATGGCGCTGGCAAATGGGTTGAGATGGAGGATTTCAAATAAGTATTTTTTTTGTTATAAGCTTTTGACAATCTGAAGCTGGAATTGCAGTATCTACACTGAGCTTCACCAAACTACTGTCCTCATCGAACTGATATGATTAATTATAAAGCAGACTACATGTTTGTTAGCATGCCCAAATACAAGTGATTGTAGTACAACAAAAAACTCAATTTAGGTGTTTGAATGGAATATCCACCCCACCAGAAAAAAGATATAACATGGTAACCTTTAATAATGACAAATTTTCAAATTAACACTTTAAAATACCTGTACAGGTGTTGGTACAGGCGCAATCTTAAGTCAGAATCAGTATTAAGCTTTGCCCCAAATCTAGTGCCGAAATGATTAGTCAACAGCAATTTTTATACTTGATTAAGGATTTGGGGCATTTATTAAATACTCATATGTAATTTTCTTTAATGTGTGGATTTGCTGTTTTTCCCAGTTATCTCAAGGAATTTGTGCTGAACAATGTTCACAATCTGACATTCTAGAGGCTAAACAATTAACCAATGAGATTATTCTTCCTACATATTTTCTTTCCACCATTTTATTATGTAAGAATTCAAAGTGAAAAATGTATGCACCATATAGTTTCCTCAAAAATGTAAACATTGCAATGAGTATTTGGTGTTTATATCTAGTCCCAAGTCAAGGCATAATTTTAAAGTCCCTTTAACATAGGCTGTTACAGTGAGCTGACATGAGGAAGAACTTTGCAAAGTTGATGAGTGGATATGTTTCAGTACCATGACATGAGTTACAAGGCACAGCAGATAAAAGGCCAATGCTAAGAAAGAGGATATTTTAGGTGTTTTTCATATGTTTTAGCATACAGTGAAATGAAATAATACATTAAATTAAAGACAGACAGCAAACCTCTTAAAGAGACTTATAAAGCCACTACCAAAGTGAAGTAGTCAAATCTTGTCAAGTCTTGGCTTCCTATAGGCTTGGAAAACTGGATTTACTAATTTGCTCGTTTTCAGAACACAAAGTAACAATGACCCCCTTCATCTGTAACATACAGAGAATAGTCCAAGTCCATATACAATCATCAAAGCATAGTTAGCAACATAACCGTACTAAAAACTACTCAAATTTAAAAATCAATCTAAATGAAGGTCTGGAGGAGGATGGAATTTGAATCAGTGATGTTTGGTGATATTTCATGGGCTCACCTCATCTCCTTCCTCTGAGTGCTGGGAGAGCTGGTCGTGGTCCATGATGCCAGCCTCGTCCTCCGTGGGCCCGTTGCCCACCCGCACCCCTCCAAACTTCTGCGTGCCCTGTTGGGTGAGTCCGGTGCATGATGAGGACACGCCTGTTTGCTCTAAAGACTGCTCTAGATTCTCTGCAGGGGTTGCTTCCCTCTTCTGGGACTAGATACAAAAGCCACAAGAGCTGTGTCTAGCTTAAAGCAAGCCTTAGGTTGAACGCTTTCTTCTTAATTTACTCCATTATTTTTAAGAAAAACAGGGCACCCAACACAGAAAGTGAAGATACATCCACCACTTGTGAAACATCACACTTGTCTTTAATAAATTAAAGGTGGCAAAAATGTTAATGCTCAAAGATACTAAAATCTAGACTAGTAAAACAATATGATTTATATAGACCAGTATTGCAGTAAAAGATCGGGGTAACCATTTATTGGCGAGAAAGACAATCTCACTGGTTGAGTTAAACCTCCACGAACAGAGCTGAAGACACAATGTGTATTACAATATTCAAATGTGCAATAATGTAAATTCAATAGTTTTTGTATATATACATATAGATTGTTTCTTTCTTTTGCATGCTATACTGCTATATACTATAGAGCACCTGTTGCTTTATTTTGCATGATCACCTTTGCTGCTGTAACACCACAATTTCCTCAGTTGAGAACTAATAAAGGATTATGTTATCTTATCTTATCTTGTAAAATTTTAAATGGAAAAGATCTAAATATGACTAAAATTAACATGTCCGCGTTGGTCATTGAGCAAATACTTTTGTTACTCTAAAATGGCCTTTTGCTCATCAGCAGGCTAATTAGCTCTGGCGACTAGACTGCAATTGCTTTAGTTTTGGTTAACCAAAACTATAATCAACTTATGAGATGTGACAATAGCTAATGTACTTTTGTCAAAAGATTGAGACTAAAACTAATTCCAAATCAGGGCCAAAATTTACACTGACTGGCACTGCACTTACAAAGTTATTAATGCCACAACAGTGAACTGATTCTTCTCATGAAGATGGTGCACACATAATTCTTTAACTCTAATTCTTTAATTGGTACTGGACTTCAGTCTGATGGGACTGCATTTCTTTGAGATTTAAGACAACCAGTGAGAACAATGAGAACTCCAAGCTACTATGTCAGGTAATTCATATATGCTGTATATATAGCATTTTGGATAGGAACTCGCCAATTATACAGGTAGAATAAGGATGGATACAAGAGGCTGATCATCAGATGTTAGGGTGCCCTCATTCTGTGAAGTATTTCTGACAAATTTACCACCAAAATATGAGCGTTTCCAAGGCAAGCTTTAAGCATTTTTCATGGCAACACAACCAACCACATTAGACAATACAATGTGCATTGAAATGAATGACAGGATAGGAGTGAAAAAAAAAGGTTATACCAAAGGTTATAAATGTTATTCATCAATGGTGGCAGTAAGGTTATAGGTGGGGTCAGGTTCACATACCAGGTGCTTTTTCCACAGGTGCTGACGCCGAAGCACCATAGTTTTCACAATCAGCATACAGGGTACACATGCAAGCGCAATCAGCACCAACAAAACCTGGATCCCCATCTACAGATTCAAACAGAGAGAGGTTAATGAGGTGTTGGTGATGTGTAGCAGTGATCAGAAGATGCTAATCCCCTGAACAGATCCTGTTGAGGCCTAACTCAGTCCTCCATCTCTCTCACTGCTATAAAGAATGCTCTTTATGTTTTTTCAAAAAAGGCACCTGTTGCAGTTATTTGGTGTTTAGATCTAAATCTAACAATAGTAATATGTTTATCTTATCTGGCAACAAGCGCAAAAGCAAGAAATTAACATTAACTATGGCAGGTTTTGGTAAATTGTTAGTCTGACTGAATGGGTGGTATGGTCCTCTGGGGATAAACCTCCCTTTGGCTGACTTTGACATTCTCTTTTGTTGTCCTTTCACATTTCTGTTATACAATACCATACAAACATCTTTATAAATCCCACTATGGGCATTTTGTTTGGAGCAGCTTTATATTGCTTCAAATAAGAAAAAAACAAGCTCTTGAGAGCTGGGCGATAGAAACAATATAAACTAATGTGAGAGAAAACATTCCCTTGATATCATAAAGAGAAACTGACATACTGTTGATAGGGTCCATTGCTTGATAATGTTCCAACAGCCAATCACATTACAGAAACAAAGCTATATCTAACTGATCATATCAACATCAGACAGCCTGCTCCCCGAAGGCATAGCAGGGTTCGTTGAGTTACTGAACACACCATGTGCTTTTGCCTTGGTATCAAATGCCAGACAGATGGAGGAGATGAGCACATAAGGTGTCGGCATAGGAAGCAACAAGGGAACGTCTCAAGGGAGGATAGCTGCATCTTCTGAACAACCACTTAGTCCCTATCCTTGAAGCTTCTTCTCTTCCAAAAAACACTTACAATAAAGCATAATTATTTTTGTGCAACATGTCCATGTACGTTTTAGAGTGGAACTGAATGGTGTTGTTGCTGCTCTCTGTGGCTGATGGAGGGCAATAACCCACTTCAACTCTGGTTTTGTACAGCTGGAGAGAAACTCTAGCTAGCTGTGCAAAAGTGTTCCCCAATAACATTTCCCTCTGACACTATACGTAGCAAGACCCAGAATGTTTTTAAACCTTCAAAATCATTTCAGCTGAAAAGTTAAAAAAACATTACTGTTCTAAAACACGCTGACTGCACTGTAGGTCTGGTAAAGGTTACTACAGCAGTTTTAAAGACTGTCCTTTCTTACATGAGGATGAACTGAATTCAAGGCTCATGAATGAATCAAGAATGAGTCCTACAGAAGGGTCTCTGAGCAAGACAAAATCCCTGCCAGCTCCAGCAGCAGAGACTGACCCCTGACCAGAAGAACAGAAAGTATATTTAATGACTATAGGAGTCTTATTGCTATGAGCTGCTGTGCACCTCTCTACCGGGGTTTCAACCATACTAGTGCATGGGGGAGCAGGAAGCTAGGAAAGGCAGAGGGGCGGATGAGGTAGGGAGCACCTGTCCCTTGTAGAGGGGCTTGCTGGTGGGGTCGTTGTAGTTGAAGAGACACATGTTGATAAAGTGGATAAGCAGGCTGGGTGCATCCTTGGAGGTGTAGGCATCATAGGCTGTCCACTTGTAGAAGACCAGCAGAACGAGGTAGCCAAACAGGCTCGACATGAAGACGATCTCTGGGATGAAGCCCAGGAAAATGTTCAGCGATTTCTTGAAGTACCTGCAGTGCGGTGATGTCAGTTAAAGATACAGACAAAGCAGATTTTATAATACTTCTGGCATTTGTTGAGTAGTTTCACTTTGCTGATGCTATCTTATAGTGAAAATATTATTAACCAGCAGGAAGTGTGAATGTGAAAGAGTTAGATTGCACTGGCATTGTCAACCAAACCTGATCAATATGTCTCAATAACAGAGAGAGAATAATTGTTTCATCATACGCCATCAGTGTTATCATATCCATTCAGATGGATATATTAACCCTATTAAACCTGAGTCATAACTAAGACACGATACGATACAATTTACAGTAGCTAGTCCAGAAGACAAGCTGAGAATCACATCAAGTTCCAGGCCGGCTCTAGCAAGAGGCAAGGGTGGGCAGTGCCCACCAAAACGAACGTCTTGCCCACCCAATCAAAAACTCAGATTTTTTTTTTATGTCACAGAATGCATACATTTCTGGTACTGTTTCGAACTTGCGCTCTGAATGGGTGGGCAGCCAACCGCCCGCCTACAAAGTCACGCAATTCCCCTCACGGTGGCTTTTCGAGAAGGTTTCTCTCAGTCCGACGGAGACTAAGTGCCCCTAGCGAAGCTCAGTTTGACCTACATTTTGCATTACATTCATTTACTGGACCAAAATCGAATATTATCACTTCCTGTGCGATCATCACACAGCAAGTGATCATATTAATCGATCATCGCATCATGTGAGAGTTCTCCACACTGGCACGAGCTCTAACCCCCTTTCGTCGCACCATGTCGCATGAAAGGAAGAGGAACTTGGTGATTTTGGGCCATGAAACATCGATCACAAATAGCTT
>JAVQJF010107981.1:0-32806 GCA_036023855.1 Gadopsis marmoratus
ACTAGGCTCAAGTGCAGCTTCTATCCAGAGGCAGTGAGACTGGTGAATTCCAGGTCTTGAAACTGACTTGACTGTGCCCGCCCTGTGTGTTCTGTGCTGTTTTTAGTTTTAGTTTTAGCCGTTTTACATATTTTAATCTTTATTATTATATGTATCATGTGCTCTCGGTCCTGGGTACATGTTTCGTTCATGTGTAAACATGAATGACAATAAAAACTATCTATCTATCTACATTATTCCTGTATGAGTCAGGTCTGACTAGGATTAACTAAGGCCCATTGGAAGGCCGTCTGTCATGCTGACATGTTGCCTCATGCGAAGCAACGAAGTTCCTGTCTTTAAAGACTGCAGCAGCAGAGGGCGCTGCTGGCTCAGTCATCCAGCCCAGGGTCCTGCCAGTGTTGGACAGGATGCTGCTGTTTTTCTTTCCCTGCAGGGCAGGTGAGTAGCCTGATGGCTGAACTTGTGCAAAGTGCTGTGAGCTGGACGGGACATTCAAATTGGACGTATGGGAGAAATGGTGTGAGCCTGAAAAAGCATTTAAAAGACATTATTTGACAACCTGGCCAAAAATCTCTAATGCCATCAAGCAGTTTGAGATAGATGTGGTGGTTTAACACTCACCTCTACAAACGTTAAAGATGCACCTCACAGTGTCCCAACCTTGTGCCCCCCCAATGAAGGGACAGCTTTCCAGTGCCAGCCGATGACATTGCATGCTGTGCTCCATTTGGCACAGATGGAACTGTTGAGTATATCATTCCATCAGCATTTACCCTATCAAGAGCAAGGCCCACAGCAGGATTCTTGGCAGCGGTGGGGTTATTTCCAGCTACTGTGTTATACCGTGAGGACACATTAGCTGCTTCGCTCTCCAGGAGTCTGGCCGAGGTGGTAACCTATACATAACATATAAGACACTTCGAACCTTTCCTTTAGTATCTTCCTTCTCATGTCAAGCGGGCTGTAATCTAGAGCATTACTGGATCCTGTACCACAAAGAATATACCCGAGTCTTTGTCGACTACTCAGTAAAGTTAAAAATTTTAATAGTTTGTATCACATTGATGAGATTTATGCGATTCAGGGAGAATATCCAAAAGGGGGTTTGCTGTCATAATCCTCTAAATTTGAATACTGTACAATTTATAAAGACAGCCTAGCAATGGCTATAATCTGTCATTGATGCATTGCTTTGATCTGGCTTTACTCTTAACCGATTGGTCACAATATCTCTGGATTTACTGGCTATCTAGAACAGGAGGAAGGACTCATTAACGTAAAATGGCATCTTGGACAGGTTGAACACACGTTAAAAACAGCGTATTAAAATGTAAATGTGTAAAAAGCAGTGTTTTGATCCTAATGGCTTGCCATACACGAGTACTTTGAAAGAGCTTGCAAAAGTAATATATGTGCACGGCTGTTCAAGTTGATCACGTGAGAATCTTACTTGCACGTGTGGATTTTTGAATCCTGAATTGAATTCTTCTAATATACCTCTTAAAGGTAAACATGTGTAGAGATTCATCTGCTGTGATTAAGTCGAAATGTGTAGATCAGTTACACAGCTTGAATTTGATACATCACGTTTAATACAAGACTTTATTAATTGCATATTTCAAACAGGGTCAACACACCAATAATTTCAAATCCACACAAAATTCTCTTTGAGACATTTTCAAGAGGCAGTATCTCTGACATGTACAAGTAAAGCTTCTTCTTAGCAACTCTTTGCAAAGACCCTGACTTTAAAGCTGCATTAGGTGGGTTCAGTATGGGGCAATTAACAAGACTCAAACACATGCACAAAGACTTGGATTGGTCCCATGGTCAAAGAAACAAAGGAACGTGAAAAACAGAACATGTTTGAGGTCACAGATGAAACTTAAACTGTAAACCTAAACATAAAAAATCCCAACCTTTAAAAAAAACAATGAAATTCTGAACACAGATTGAGACTTGTACAGCCCTGGTGTACTGACTAGCAGCAGGATGTTAGTAATATGACAATTTGACTGTCATTCTTGCGCCGTTTGCTATGAGAAATAGTGCAGGGATCAAACAGAAACAATTCCATATATTCCATATTCTGAATTCAGACTTTCCATGGCTGGGATCTCTAGAGAAACAAAGAAGACCTCTCTTACAACGGCCCTGTATCTGCATGTGTTGTCATATGCATGCATGTGTGTATTTTTTACTGTATGTGTGTTGCGCTTCAGGAAAGAAACCCTCTGCTAAGTGAAAAAAATAGTGTATCATTACATAGAAGTCCTGAGATTTCCTTTTCCCCCATCCATAGTATCAGATGTGAAAGGCAAATAACAAGGTGGCCTTGCTTATTAAGTGCTTCTGTGCAACTTTTTACTTCTGTAGCATCTCTGTACAGAAAGTGTCAGAGTTCATCCAATCCTGAAGGAGCCATGGTCAGGCTGTTGCTAAGCGAAGAGGAAACAGACATGGCTGTGAATTCCAGGGGGGATAACTCAAAAGAGAGGATCTGCTTCCTGGAAGCATGGGCCCATCGTTATCTGGGTGAGACAGGAGGGCTGGAGAACAGGCCGGAGCTGCGAGGTGATTGGAGGCTGAAGGAGGGGGACGTGGGGGTGGGGGACACCTTGCGGGGGCTGCTCAGGTCTCCGTTATGGAGCTTCCAAAGCAGCTCCTCGTTCTCCATTGACAAACGCTTATTCACCTTAGACTCCTTGTGAAGGGATTCCTGCAGCACTGCTTGCTCTGTCGACAGTTGCCTGGAAAGCATCAACACAACAGGCAAGTTAGAAATGCTACAGACATGGATATAATCAAGCAGTCAACTGAAGCTCTCACCTACAGTATATTTATTTCAAGTCAAATTATTTGGTGTCAGACTGCTTTAAGACATGAACTACACCAAATAAACATCTCAAATAAAATAACAATTACAGAGGTTATTTTGGAAAGGATACGATAAGTAACAATATTCAGTTTTGTTATTGTCAACAAATCCAATGAAAAGACCCAAATCAACAACACATTAATCTGTCTCTCAATACTCTGATTTCACCAGTGTGTTTGTTGCTCTCAGCCCCAAACCCATTGGTTCTTTCTGATGATTTCATTCTTTAAAGCTTGAGTGCGGGACATTTACATATAAATGAACATCTGTTACATTCAAGTTATTACGAGTTCACACAATGCTGATTAAGCTGATCACTGCCAGGCAAATCTCTCTGTATTTTGCAGTATACTGAGTTTGTAAATCTGGGGTGTGTGGTGACATTCCTGTGTTGTAGTGAGGGAGTCGCGTCAACAGAAGTTCAAAATGCTTGATTGTCAAATGATTCACGTCCACTATTAGATAGTTCTCTCTACATGGCTCTGGTTTGCCAGTGCTGAGAACAGCAACCGTAGCGACGGAGTTGCTACAGCAACTAGGAGTATGATGGAAAAACCTAAGAAGTTTCTGATGCTTCAGATAAAAAAATAAACAAAAAAAGGAAAGAGGAAGGATTACAGTCAAAAAAGAAAGCGACAGGAGACATAAGTCAATGAGTCATAAGGAGTCTGAAGTGAAATGGATGGTTTCCATCGCCACATATGAGTTCATATATTCTCTTACCGTGACAGTGTGGCATGTCTATCCATGCGAGCTTTGAGGTCCTCATTCTCCTGTTGGACCTTCTGAAGGCTCTCATCCAATTTCACATTTTTCTCTTTCTGGAAAGAAAAAAAATTAATAAATTAACAGAACAGTTGGGTGATTCAGAAGAATTGCTTGTCTTGATGTCTAGCAATCATTTTCATCTGCCTCAGATCTCACCAGTTTGTCGATCTCCATCAGCTTCTTTTCCTGCTGGTGGAGCTGTTTGTTTTTGATATCCAGCACCACTTTGAGGCTTTCCAGCTCCTGCTCCAGATACAGGGTGTGGGAGTCCTTCTGCGGGGACGAATAAGTAGTGCCAAGATGTTATGGGACTGTTAAAGACTTCAAAAATGGAGTACAGCCAGCCCCTTGCATGTCATGGAGATAAATACAGAGCAGTACAACAGAGGGCGCCATGCATCACTTACAAACACTAACTGCTCTGAGTTTAGGTGTCATACACAAAGCCATGACAAACATGCAAATAATATGTTCTGCATGAAGTATAATCTACACATAGTAATATGTGATACTGAGCTGTAGCTAATGCTGTTCCTATTATTTATCTATTAATAGCAGATGTGGAGTAGCTGGTTAGTGTGAGGTAGGCAGAATGCGGAGTACATGTGGCAGCCACTTAACACTGATGAGGGGTGGCAGCCTCACTGTACAACAGCACTCTGGGAAAATTAAACTCTGCACTGTGCAGAGATGGAGGGAGGGCAGTGTTGTAGCCAACACAGATATGTAGCAGTGTTAAAGCCACTCCTGTTCACACCGTTTCACATGGTAACTAATAGTTAATTGATCTGATCTTTAAAGATAACATGTATTGATTTTTGTTTCTGTTGGTAATTTATCTTTCTGGTAACCATCGGCTTCATGGGTTTCCCACCTTTTACGCTTAGAGGCAAGCAACACTGGAGTCATGAGATGTTTCTAAAGAGGAGCTCTGCTATAATAAGCACAGAGATAAGAGCACCTGACTCTTTTCTGCCATCTCTCTCCTCCTGTTCTCTTCTGTAGTCAGCTTCTCAATGAGGGCATTGTTCTCCACAGCCAGCTCTTCAATCTGTCCCTGTGGGTGTACACAGCACAACACGCTCATCGATACATGACATCCTCATGTCATGACATGCTTTTGTTTGAGTGAATTTCTTTGATAAAAATGAGGGGAAGAAATGTCAAGCTTACAGATAGAGCAGCTTCTGCATCTTTCAAAGTTTTGTCTAAAGACTGCAGCTCCTGGTTGTGGACTTTACTGAGCTCTGAAAAAGTTTACAGGTTTTATGGCATCAGAAATATTTCAGAAAACTCAAACTATAAATCAAAAGGTCAAGGCTGATCACAATTTCATGTTATGATGCGTTATCAGAAGTTAAAATACATCCAACAATTTCTCAACTTCAAGTTTCAAATAACCTCACAAAGCACAGCTCCAGAAGGATGACGTTTCAATAATTTAGTCCAGTACTGTTCACTCACCTTCCAGTGACATTTCATACTGTTGTTGAACAGACTGCAGCTGGTCTGCATGGCTGCTCTCCATTTCCAGCTTCATGGCTTCATGACTGGCTTTAAGCTCTCCCATCTTTACAAAGAACACATGATAGACTTCATTTGGAACCACTCATCTGAAAGCATCACTAAGCACCGGTTACATTAAAATGTTTTACAGTTAATTTCTCCTGGAGCACAGAAACGTTCAAACAAACACTGACATTTAAAAAATATTAAGTATTACATCAAGGATTACAAAGAACATCCCACCCTCCACTGGTGTCTGAGCCTTTACAGAGAAAAGCTTTCCATTAAATTAATTTAATAATAAAAGAGGCTATAAATGAAACTACGGTAATACACTCGGAGGCAATAGTATATCATCCTGCATTAATAATAACAATCTATAATACAAGTCATAATTAAAAGGCGGTGTAGGCACAAACCTGCTGTTGCATGAGAGTCTTGCACTTGTCAGCCTCCATCTGGTAGCTGAGGTGGACCTTGTCCCACTCAGCCTGGTAGAAGGCCTGTAGTCTCTGCTCCAGCTCGGACAGGTTCTTCTGGTGTTGCTCTTGCAGTTTCTGCAGCGCATCCTCCAGAGCAACACGCAACTCATCCTTCTCCTTCTCCAGACGTTCCGATGAAAGGACAGAGCAAACTGGAAATAAAAACAGAAGGCTACTATTTTATTATCTTGTTTAAAAGGATGACAGGGCATTTGCATGATGTTCAGTGACAGTATGCAGCTGTTTAAACCATCATTCATCAAAATAGGGCAGAGGAAAAATGTATTAGTAACTGTTTGCGTAAGAAATATGATGAGTCCATGGAGGAGCCTCTGGTAAGCAAAGTTCTCCTTGCTGTAAATGTGTGACACTGAAGAAATGGAAAAACTGACTTTCAAGGGGAGGATCCTCTTGCAACTGCACTGCAGTTATTTATAGGCAGATGAAGATAAGGCAACAAGTCTCCAAACTCTTTCACAGTATCTTGAAACTGGTAACATAGGTAACAGATTCCTTGGATCAGCCTCGTCTCTCCTTCCACAGCTGGTAATTTGCCATTTTCAAGTTTGTGCAATTGGTGGGTTTCGTTTTTAGTCTGTAAACCAGTCTCATTATCTCCCAGCTGTTTCCGTCGCCAAGTGTTTATGTCTGCTCTGGAGTGGGTGACAGTGACCAGCTCCATAAACTGTCTCCAGTTTAAGTGCTTGTGCACAAACTGTGTTGATAACCAGAGTCTACTGTCATATTAAGCAGGTGATTTTCTTTCAAAGGTTCCGTCTCAAATACACAGTATGTCAATAAACCACAACGATTTAAAACTTGAAACTATATATAACCTCATTAGCGGTCGTAGAATAATACTGAACCCAGATGTTGCTCTGCTATGCTACAACATGTGTGGCACAGCTCTCACAAACCACCAGGGCACAATAAATATGTCCTCTTACAATTTGATATCCCATTCTAAAACACAGATCTAGTGACCAAAGTATAATGCTACCACAGTTACCAAAAAGGACCCATGAAATGCTCTTTTTAGCATCATATGAAGGACACATGCTGCATTTGATATGGCTTTACTGGTTCACAGCTGTATTGAGGGTTGCAATATGTTGGACAACTTTGTCACAGACAAAGATTCAAATCTTCTTAGTCATGATGTGTATTCCCGTTGCCGTCTGGATTTAAATGAAGTCTGTGTTTTTGCACAGTATGAAGGAATAACACTGCAGTGCATGAAGATTCACCTAACCAAGAGTGGAATAACAGAAGCAGATCCAGGAACAGAGGCCAAGCTAACATAGGGACTATCCATCAGGCTTTGGCACATACAGTGCAACAAACAGAGCCCAGCACTCTAGAGCCATGTGTAACGTAGATCTGGTCATTTGCGCCTTTCTAGTCCAAATCCACCCCACAAAAACACCGTCTGGGTCATATGGGACACAGTTAATACCACAATCAGCAGGATAATGTGGTTTGGAAGTGTCATCAAATACTGAAAATAGTAGATCCCTCTTAAATGTAATTTTACATGTGAGGAATGATAACAAAGGGGGTGTGGTTGTATCACAAGAGACTAATGTATCGCTTTATGACGACTGAGATCACTGTGGAAGCAGCGAGGGCCACAGTCTGAGGAAGAAATTAACTAAAAGTCAACTCAGAAGAATACCTCTGGACTTCCAAACATCTTTTACTACGTATAATACAGAAGAGTCATCTGAGGTTAGTGTAGGGCTCACAGCCTCCCTGAAGTGAAGAATGTGTGAAAGCGCAGATGTAACAGTGCTCAGCATATAAGAGCAGTCATGTGGAAGACCCGAGGCTGTGAGGGAGGGGAGGAGCCACAACACTACTGCTGCCTCAAGTAAGAGGGGTGAAAGCTGACTTGTGAGCGTGCATGTGCCTGTACGTGCAAGGCTATTTTGTGCATCAGCACTTAGGCTGGACATTAAACATAGGTCATTGTCCCCCAAGCCCTCACAAGGCCTCAGGTGGC
Organism: Gadopsis marmoratus; assembly: GCA_036023855.1. Lineage (NCBI taxonomy): Eukaryota > Metazoa > Chordata > Actinopteri > Centrarchiformes > Percichthyidae > Gadopsis > Gadopsis marmoratus. Next base: position 7,640 of record JAVQJF010107981.1, read on the forward strand.
ATTGCATTCCACCACTGTGAGCCCCTCCTGTGTGGGGTCAGAGGTCAGCCTGCCACTCCCTGGGGAAATGGCTGACACCACTCTTCTCAGCAATGCTTAGACACACACATATCTTGACAAAGATATTCCACCGAGGACAAAACTATTAAAGGAGTCAGACATACTCTGCATATAGAAATGATCATTTAATTCATGAAACGATTTTGACACATCAGTTCTATCAGTTAGGAAAAGTTAACCCATCACAGCACAGGCTATGAACAATTTTATTATTAAATAAAGATTAAAATATTTATGAAATCAATTAAACTTGACTCAGTCCAGAGGAATTGGTGCAATGTAATGGGTTTCTCAATTCAATGTAGAGCAATGCCTAACATATGCTATAAATTGGAGCACCAATAACTGTGTTAGATCAGAGCAACAAAATAAATGAAGTAAATATTTAAATACTCATGATGAAATAAACAAAAAACATAAGAAAACCACATTGCTCTCATTATCTATACAAACATGATAGAAAATGTCTGCTGGCTTGTCACGTAAAACTGAACAAATAAAAAGTCCCACAACACGTCAGAAAGGGGAACAGACCCAGAAACAGGAGTGTGTACTTTGGTGATAACAACTTTAAACACAACAGGGACCAAGGTGACCTAACTTACCCAGCTTGTCTTGGAGGTTGACCAGCTCCTGGGACAGCTCCCTGCGATGCCTTGTGGCTTCATCACGCTGCAGAGAAACAAAATATAAACATCCATGCAACTTGCTCATGAAGAGCAACCTGCTGAAATCATCACAGTCAAGATCACAAATGAGCATTGTGAATTTGAAAGGTTATTTATTAGGAGGTTCTCTGTCAGGGCAACACCCCGACACCTAACCATCTAATGAATACAGTTTTCCCTTCCAGGGTAATTGTGTTTGACTGCTAAATGTAAACAACAGCACAGCAGCCGCAAACCAAGACAAATATATTAGTAGGGATAGGGGGAGGGTGATTAAGGAAAACTTGACATTCAACTCGTGCTTTCAGTCTTAGCTCTAACTCCTATACTTCTCCCTTTCTGACTCAGTTTTGCAGTAAAGAGGAGGCTGCACTGTAGCTGCAGTGCTCCTCCAGACTTCAAACTGACGCATAGATGGTCCAAAAACTGTTTACCTCTTCTTTACTACCTTTCTCTTCTTATGCTGATTCACATAAACATCCTGACACACCAAACAGTATAAACACACAGCCTGCAAAATTCAATTATAAACCTAAAATAGCCAAGTAATACAAGCCAAACATCACTTCACTGATCAGTTTACAAACACAAATATAGTCCATCCTGTCCTGCTACCCTAGAGCTGCTTCTATTCCTCACTGCAGAATAGAACAATGTAGAAGCCAGTTACCCTCTCTGCAGCACAGGGAGCAGCAAGGCATGCTCTGCTGCCAGAACAGCCCATGATCCAACCTCAGCCTGAGGCTTGGGTGCTGGAGAGCCCCCCCCCCTGCTATGGAGACCCAGTACTCCAGGACAAACAGTGGTCCAGGTGGACGCACCACCTCCTCACGCCTCCTCCCAGACTGCTCTGACTAAATCTGAGGCAGGACTGAAAAAGCCACTTCACTAGCTGTGGTGAGTGACTGCAGAGTGCATTACCGTATTACACCTAAAAAAAGAATATAGAAAAAAGGGGGGAGGCTACAGTGTGCATAAGAACAGCCTCCTCACCAGCGAGGTGAGGTCACTTTAAGAAAGCACTAGAGGCAGCTGGAGTGGAGCAAACAGATAAATTGTACAGAGCTGCCTGCCATCAGACTGATGGAGAAGGACTTGTGCCGTGCAGTGACCTTCCTAGGGAATACATGGAGATGATTCATTACCACCATCCCCCACCACTCATCCAAACCTACTTTAAATCATCCCCTCACCCCTCTGCACCATTACCTTACAATCTGCTGTGTGTCTACAGGCTTCATGGATATAATCCTTCATAAAACATGATATAATGCTGAGACAGATCCCATTTCCAGCTTCTATGTGAGCATGAATATTTACAGTCAACATACAGAGTTTAAGAAAATGATGTCACTTGTTGACTAACCACCAAATGCCAACTATTCCTCAGACTGCATCTTAACCAGTAAGTGTCACTGAAGAAGGGCTGTATAGTAAATTGCATCATAACTGAAATCATGTCAACTGCTCCCTATGCACGAAATGTATGTGCACTAATGATAAATGATTTGGATACAAGTGCAAAATAACTGCCAACATGCAGCCTTATACTCAAAAGTGTCATTGCATAAAACCTTTATCAGTCAATATTCTCAAGAGAAACTATTTTTAGAATAAAATTAAGGTTTAAAGAAGTTTAAAGAATTACAGACCTATGTTTGGCTGTGCATGTTTGTCATTTTAACGTGACCCCGTTTCTAACTCTGAGCTGATATCTAGCTGGGTACAGAGAGTAGACATGTTCCCAGTCTACATCAATATGATACCATGTGAGGTGTAGAATAGCACTTGATGGGAGTCTAAGATCAATGACTAATTGCTTCAGATCAAGTTGCAATTTCCTGGAAATTTTGTGAATATCAGAAAGCAAATTAAGCAAAATGAGACTGTAAATCATTTTTTCTGGTTATTTGGGAATGTGCTGGCGTTCCTGCACTGACCTGAAACCCGTTGTCGCAGCAGTTTCTTTTTGAGAGAAGGTACGTCACACCAGGGCCAGTGATTGCACACTCCATTCAAACAGATGATAAGAAACAGTGCTCAGTCCTTGCTTAGTGTGTGGCTACTGTTCATTACCATATCAAGTCAACAGCTGGGACATTCTCACACTATGATGGCAAGAACCTGCCTCCTATTCTTGGTCTTATGAGTGGCTACCAGATTCCATTGAACACTAAATGCATCTATTAATACACCAGATACACAAATCTCTCTTATTGTGCATTGAATTGATGTTTTGATACAGTATTAAATGCAAGTAATGTGTGTTAGAGACTAAGTATTATTGTACACTGGTTCCAGTGGTAGTTAAATCTGAGTCAGTGAGGCCGAGACAGCTACTGTTCTATCAGAGAGGAACAAACATGTTGTGTTTTTAATGTATGTTGATGTAATCAGTTTCACAACCCTGTCACCCAAACAGAAGGGTATGAGTCAAGCATCAGTGACTGGAGATCACACTCTGTGTATGACTGCACATATCCAAATCAGCCAATACCCTGCACACTATTGTCAAACAATAACCTACTTCTGGCTTTCTGAAGCCTGGATTGCGAACTCAACAGGCAAAAATGTTTCCAAGAACTTTCCTAAACACCCGAGGAGCAAATGTCAAAATGTCTTAAGACACTTGACTGCATAATCAGAATACCTATTTTTTTCTCAGTGGGGCAGTGCAACTGGCAGCAGAAATTAAGAAACAACAGTACTCTCTGAAACTCACCGACACTACCATTGGACTGATATGAACTCTGTCACAACTCTGAAACTATGCAGAGCACTGCCACAAGGGATCTGTCTGGTGTCAAACTCTGGAGTGAGGCAGGAGTAAAGGGAGTTGTTGTAATCTAGGCTGAAGGAAATAAATGCATGAGTGACTTTGTGTATTACAACTGAGAAAAGTGGTGGTTTAAATTTATGAAATAGTTCTCAGCTGCAGAGAGCTCAAATGCACACCCACTTCACAAATGTGTAAGATCCTTATGTTTTCCTTTCCTCCTGAGTCGAGCACAATTTCAGATATAAAATCTGATTGAAGGAATTTCATACTTCTACACACACAACTTGTTAAAGAACATTGATTGATCTCCAGCCACAAGTAAATTGTGTGCGAGGGGCAGCTCTGCTAAGATGGACGCACTACAGCTAAAGAAAGGTTTGAAATAGGGTCACTACTGTGGTATTTTTTTGTCTGCATCGCAGAGATTGTAGTATATTGGGCTGCGTAGCTGTACACCGATCAGCAATAACATGATGACAGCATGGGCACCATAACAGGTCTGCGGCTACGCAGGCCCATATGCAACAAACTGCGATGCTCTGTGTGTTCTGACACTTTTCTATCAGAACCAGCAAGAGCTTGTTCAGCAATTTGAGCTATAGTAGCTCTTCTGTTGGATCGGTCTGCATGGGCCAACCTTCGCTCCCCACACGTATCAGTGAACCATGGCCCACAACCCAGTCTATCGTCCTTGGTCCCCTTTTGGTAGGTACTGACCACTGCAGGCCGGGAACACACTTCTAAAGTTAACCAGAGGAACTGAAATAGTTTGTGACATTTTATGGATTGTAACAGGGCAACAGTATGTCTCTTCTAGGTCTACAGGAAAACATATATCATTGCTAAGTACATTAAGCCAATTTAATTCTATAATTCACTCATTACACTGTAGGGCCTAATCACCACAGCATCATTTTGCTTTGACAACACCTAAATGAGGGAGTATGATGGATGGGATCGAGGGGAGGCTAGCTGATAGGATAAGCCTGTTTGTACTGACTGTGGGAACAATAATCCCTTGGGGCATCCAGTTCCTGGAAGCCAATCACATGGCACCACTGTTAAAACACATCCAAACACCAAGCTTAGACATCCAAATTTAAAAGGCTCTCACGGTAAAGCCTGTCCTGAATAACCTATGAATCTATGAAAGGTAGACCATGGTGAGTTTTTAGATAGAAGCCACAATAAGTTCAGTGAAGCAGAGTTTCTCTTTGGTCCAGGATTGCTTAAGTCCAGCAACTGGGTTGTTTTGTGTTGGACATCTACCAAGTATGTCTGTGTGTGTAGCCACTTATACCCACCCTTACAATCCCTCCCCATGCTGTAGCTGTAAATAGAAATGTCATTTGGTTTGTCTCGTATCAACACACGGAATTTGATGTCGCAACACTTGTAGTTATAAACTAAGGTGATCAATCATGATGAATTCAGTGTTTGTGTGCTCATTTCTTTTAATTTAGAGATCAAGATGGAAATATGTTAAAATTTGTGTTAATACATACATATACATACATACATACATACATGTGTAAAAAATTATTTTATACTGGACATGTCTGTATTTTACCAGTAAATGGTTGTTTTTAATGTTAACACAAAGGCTAAGCATTTTACTGCATAGTGTTTTCTATAAAATTATGAGCTGCAAAGCTCTTCATAGTGCAGTGAAAGTATGATGCATTTCTACTTTTTATAGATAGTATATTGTAAATTCAAGTATTGCCTTTATTGTGATATCTCCTTTATAATGGCCAAGCTATTGTGATAACATGGCAATGCGAGCCACACTTAATTCCAGCAATATAATCAAAGACCAAGAATCGCAAACTGAACTAGGCCAGTGACCTCCAGGTTCATCATGACAGCAAAATACATATCGTTTTAGAAAAATTTAAAGAGTCCATGTTGTTGGAATATAAATAAAACTTTCCTACCTCAGTCAAGGTTTGCTGTAAGACGATGGCGACTGCCTCAAATCTGCAGTTACTCTCTGCCAGGAGCCCTCTGAGCTGCTGGTTGCTCTGGTCCTTCCTGCCACCCTCGGCGACACTTCCTGGTACCACATCCGGAGGTCCATTACTCTGGTTTGGTTGGGATGCTTGCTGCTGAGGGTGTTGGTGGTGGGAGCTGGCCTTGGGTTTGTTCTTGTCCACTGTGAAAGAGCATGTGTTGAGTGTCGTGACAACGTTGATCATCATCATACCCTCCTCCACAACCGCTGCAGCTGTTCTGACAGCAGTACCACCCACCCTATACACTCCCGTCAGGGTCACAGATGCAGCAAGCTCCATCGTCGGAGTCCTGGATATTTCTGCAGTCCAGAAATGTTCTGTCCAATCAGTGAGCGTGATGATTCCCAGTGCTGCTCCCCCGACAGCAAAGACATAAAAATGGATCCTCTGAATGCAATTAGTTTTCCATATCCTAATTCAATCTAGTGCAGACACAGGTCACCAAGGACAACTTATTTTAGCGAGGCTGTGCTACGGTACTGTGGTTTTGATTTACATCAGCTTTATAAATATATCACCTCCATACAACAGTTGCCAACAATCCTACTAATGAAGAACACTTTGTATCCTCTGCTACAGCACTGAGATGTCAGAATAGAGCAACAGTGTGACAGCGGACAAGAAAAAAAAAGAAAACATTGGTTGATATTGGACACCTGTGGAAAAATTGTTTCTCTGAATGCAAAATTTTATGAGGACACTGAGCCTTATGTAACACAGCAGGGAGGATAGCCTGAGACATATCGGGAATACCAGGGAGTGGAATATACTGTACCACCAGTGGCCTGATACTCGCTCAGATCTGTCTGCTGTTTTAGATGACAGCTGTTGGTTTTTAAACAAATTGATATAGTTGCAAATTAATTAGAAACAGTAAAATCAATGATAAATCTACTTTAAAGCTACTATAGTTGAATCCACCCTAGTTTGCTACCATAATACTATGTAGGCACAACCCCTGCCCATGAAGTGTTCATAATCATGGAGCATATTCTAGTTATATTTATATGCACTAAGCACAGGATAATTATAGAGCATAACATCATACCAGAATAACACCAGCATGTAACTGTGGGGATATCTTTAAAAAAAAAAAAGGGATGCCTTTCAAAGTAAGACCCTGCAGTTTCAATTGACATTGCTCGAGAGGGTGTTCAATCTAACCAGAGGAACGGTCTTCCCTGCTTACTATAGACAGTTGACCCTGGAGCTGTAGAGCGGACAGCTCTCTGCACCCTTGCCCGATCGGTGCAACATAATACTGCAGAGAGAAACACACTCCAGGCTGGACATGCCAACAGACAGAACGCTGTTGTGATGGACTAAGATGAACAAGAACAGTTTCGAAGAACAAACTGTAGAGTCAAGGAATGTAAAACAACAACCTTCTACGTGAGAACCTGATAATAAAATCTGAATAATTATATGCTGCATTAGCGATAGACTGATTTAAGTTTACATAGCTCTGTATCCGGATGTGCAGTTCACCTCAAAACTAGTTTGTCAGTCGCCTCCCCATGTTTCACAGCCAGAGTAAACAGTTCAGCATAAACGACAGGCACTATGGAGTCATAGGAGTGACTGAGTATTCAATTTATGCACACATAACTCCTGCTTTGGTGGAGCTTTTTAGCACGGACATCAGGAAATAGACACAATGCGGACTTGTGCAGTGTGAACGTGGTAGCGGTTTGTTTGAATCAGGGAAGGAAGCATCATGGCAGAAGCGGAGTGTCCAATAAGTTCTTTTAACACTTGCTCAATATGTGGAGGAACATTTCAAACCAGACTATGTTTTAAGGATGGTGGAAGATATCATGGTGAGTATTGAGGAAATGTCTTTCCTAACTAATAGACACTGACATACATGATATCCGTTGCCAATGTTGCAGATCATGGCATGTAGGAGAAATACATCTCTCCATGCAGATGACCAGATAATGGCCAGAACACCTGCTCACACATTAGGAAGCATATTCCTTTTCTTCTTGCCCGATTCAAACCGCTACCACATTTGTAGTGCAAATCAACGTCTTCTTCATTTTACAGCGGTTGACATCCAGCCCATGTATCGTGTCTATTTCCTGTTGTCTATGATAAAAAGCTCCCACCAGACCAGGATTCATGTGTTCATCAATTGATTACAGGAAGGCCCGCCCACAGCCAGTTGATTGACAGCTTGGCCCTTCAATGAACAGCAAAAGCAGTTATGGAAAAGCAAAAATAATAAGGAAAAAGCTAAAGTTTAAATATCTTTATATATCCACATTTACTTATTCTTGTATTTATTTCTCTTTATATTTCCACATGTATCATCTTATTCTTTCCCAGATTTATTCTTTGTTTAATGACACTACCATGACTCCAAAAGGCACAGCCGTTAAGACAAATTTACATATAGTATAATACTGCACCTGAAGGTTGTGATTTTAATATTGTGTGAAATTTTCATACTACTGGTAATCTGTTTTTCTGGTCTTGAATTATCTGCATCCCCTCAGATCAAGAGCAGAAAAACACATTTCCATTTCAATGTCCTGACTGCATCTTCCTAATCCACATTATTACATATACATTAATACGTACATTACAAATCATTTTTACACTACACAGAAATGTTTTTTCTTAACTTTTTTGCATCTTGGACAGTGATTTAGGATAGCATTAGATATGTCAATAGAACATCTCTAAAGATCCAAACAAACATTTGAGTTGTGCTGCTCAGCTGTAATGATTTTCATGATGCTGTACTTCGATTAATCTAAAAGGGGTTTCTTGAAATTAGGATGCCCTCTGCTGGTTGTGCAAACAGCAAAAAGAGACACCATTTCAAGTTGTATAGCAGCCAATATGTACCACAAACATGCCTGGATACAGAATAAAGCCAAGAGTGGCAGAATGTTCACTTCATATTGTGGAGATATCACATTTGTCTATGTGATGCTGTAACCAAAAAGCAGTAAAGTAGTAAATAGCATATGAATCTCTTGTCCCTGCAATACTACGTCATTGTTACATATTTTTTTTTCATAAATTATTTTCTTTTTTTTAAAACTTGATACAAAATGTAGTTACTGTTGTTTGCCTTCTGGGGACAATTAAAAAAACATAGCCACGTTCAACGAGGCCACTTTTGACATGTCCATATAAAGAGGAACTGGCAGAAATAAATCTTCCCATATGTTTATTTGAACTTGTGCTCCTTTCCAAGACCAGATGTGGACATTATTCAACATCTGCTGAATTTATAAACTAAAATGAGTCTGATTTTAAGGATACAAAAACAGAATCCTGTATTTACTTCACTAACAAAACAGAAAATATTTGTTCACATTAAAAAACAAACATCTAGTCTATGGGTTAGTGCAATCCCTGGATTTATCACATCATATTTGTAACTGTAACGGCTTTTGTATTCCATAAACATACATATCTTCAGTTTGATTTGGATTTATACATAGGCCATCCCTGCATTTGACTGCTGCTCCATGGCAACAGAGGACCAGCAGCTATTTCCATCAGAGTGTCTGAACACAGAGATGATGACACATGCTGCCCTCTTTATTCAATACTTCCTCCCAGGCTCGAAATCATGTACCAATTCAACCAGTAAACCAAATGCTGAGTGATTTAGTGACTCCATAGCATAGCGCTCTGCTGCTGGAAGGAGATATCACACCACAGCACAAAGCATGATGGGTGAGGAGACCCCTCACAATCACACGCTTGTTAAAGTGCTTGGTTGACATAATAGCAAATTCTCAGTGTAACATTCACTGCACATTTGTCTAAAATAAATGAATGAATAAGTAAGTGTTTCAACTAACTGATGCATGGGACCCCTTATAGATACTGACTTAAGTAAATTAACAATGCTGAGTTATTAAAACCTTTTAGACTGTAAAACCTTTTTACTATATTTTGACATAACCTTAAAAAATAAAAAAAACTGGAGAAGAATGCTTTAAATAATGTGGGAACCACATGAAGCTACTATGTTCCCACAGTTCTTCTCAACAATCCCAACACGGTTCCCATGGTTCGACCTAGAAACCAACAACCAAAATAACCGTGGTACACCTCAGGGTGAAACAGGAGTACTGGGTGAGCAAGACGAAGTGCATTTTGACAACAGTCTTATAAAAAGGGCCTCAAAATAAGGCAATCTATCCTGAAATGTTAATGATTTAAAAAAAGGAGACAATTCTGATGTTTGTTTAAATAATATTGTTTCTGAATTCAAGATTCAAATCCTAAAATACTTCCGCCTCGGTGAGACATTTTGGTGACCAAGGTAGGTAAATGTAAGATGAACCTCCTGCTTTGCTGGCTAGTAAACAGAAATACTAAAAATAGATTTAAGAAAACAGTCAACTGCACAGGTCTACACGAGAGGCAAACACTGATAGGCTTGGCATAAATATTATAGCACAGAGACCCAAAAAGCATAAACAATCTCAGCAGAAATATTATAAAACACTGAAATAACAGACAGACCTGCTTGGAAAACCACCGTGATCTTCCTGCATCCTGACAGCAGCGGAATGTTTCGGAGTAAACCCTTGGCTGTCAGACGCACGTGGATGTTCGACAGGGAGAGCTTCGGAGACCATAACATCTCTCTAACACAAAGGAAGACGGCCACAGTTCTAGCAAATGATTACTTTTAACAATAAAAAAGTGTCCAAATGCAGAAGCTTGATGCTGGCTATGAACAACATCCCATGGTGAGCCTCAGTGTCTTATGCCTCAGGTGAGAGCAGAACAGACAGGCAGAAAATAAATAAAATCAATCAAAAACAGCAGCAAGAGTTATACCACTGAGAAAAGTGCAGGGACCCAGTTCAGCATGGCAGGTCTCCCAACTCAAAATTTAATTCCCAGCAGTAAAATCAGGAAGATCCAGAGTAGGTTAAAGGCTGGCCAGTGGTTTGTGACACAGCCTGATAGATGCGATAGGGGCAGGAAAAAAAGTCAAAATCCCTTAATCCTCTCTGTAAAGCTCAGCTTCAGCTATTCACCAAACACACAAATCTCTCATAGCAAAGCAAAGCAGCATCTCCAAGCTTGATGATGGCGGTGCTGTAGCAGAGCCAGGATGCAGAGGGAGTGGGGTGGCAGAGAAAGGAGTGGGAGGAGCAAATGGCGTAACTGCAGCCAATGGGAATTTAATCCAGTCCCCCACTCTTCCTCTCATTTTCTCTCGTTCCCCGTGTCACCAGCAGTGGGAGGGCAAGAGATGACACTTCTCATGGCATTGTTTTGTCTGATGGGCTGACTTGCAAACAGCTTGGCTGGCAGAGCTTACAGTGGAAATGTATCCTCAGTTATGACTGTGAAACATATTTAATCAAGGAAGGACTCAAAACAATGTGCTGACTAACTGAGTGTTAGCATGTTAGCAACAGCATGATATCCATCTAGTTTCTGCATAAACGTAAGCTCGACTGGACTGTAACAACACTGTAAAAGCCATGAAGACACATAAATCGGCCAAAAACATGCATCAAGCATCGTGTGTCAGTAGCAGAGAGCAACAAAGGCCATGAAAACAGTACACACATTATAGCTTTAGTGCGATTATGTTTATAGGAAACAGATGTGCAAGAGTATGATATAAAAAAAAGAAATAATATAAAAAATAAAAAAGGGTGGCCACTGATAAACACCAAAGATACCAAAACTTGAATGTTCTGGTCAAAATTAGGACAAACCTGAACTGAACAGAATTACAATACTAGTTCATGAATTTCAGCTGGAAATAGAAGTATTTACAGTTAATGTTCTAAAGAGATGCTAGACTAGAACATCAATCAAATACAAGGCCGCAGAGGTCAGTGCTGTTTGTAGTCGATACATTATGATAATGCTGTATTTGCATCAGGTGTCTACTAAAAAAACTAAACGTGATTTTAAGGTTCAAACAGAGGTTTGAATTGCATTTAAAGCACAATTACCCATATCTTCTGAAACCAAACCCACATCAATGACAAGTCTTAAAATACAGGTAATACACATAATAAATTGAATGGATAGAACTTTATTAGGAGCACAAGGTGTAAGGTGTAAAGTAAGAAAACTCTTACCAGGTCCACTTGAAGTTAGACAAACGAGCCTTGCAGAAATCGTCTTTTTCAGCGGGCTGAGTTTAAAGTTTGCAGCTCCTTTGCTGGTGGCAGCAGCAGGTTTGCTTGCTGTGGCCAAAGCTGTTACAAGAGGATTTGACAAAAGATGTGAAAATTAATGTGGTCTCACTCACATTTACTCTACAAAACGGAATTCAGAAAGGGAGATTTAAATCTCATAATTTAACATCAATAGCGTCAAATATAAATTATGAAAATTAGAGAGCAAAAATAAGATAAAGGAAAACTAAAGTTTGAAATTTAAAAATGTGTGTGTGTCTAGAGATGTGATCTCACATGGTCCAGTGTTTTTCCCAGGGGTTGTAATCAATCTGGCTTTCAGCACAACTGTTTTGAATGGGGTTGGTTTATGTGCAGCTCCTCCAGAAACTGTTGAACAAACAGAGAAGTGCTGGTTAAATACTGAAAATCATGCTATGAAAAAAGCGTAGTGCTGTAGAAGCACTTGAAATTCACTGCGCATTTAAATACTGCTCTCCACTTTCAATATAGCACTGCTGTGATCACCACTGAGCTCATGTAGTCAGTCATCACTGGGGGTGATGTGTAAGAAAGTCATAACAATCTACTTAAAGGACCAGACAGACCAATTTCATATAACAAGCATAATAAAGTGCAACAAGGTAAATACAATTCTTCTTTGTTATCTTAATAATGTGATATAACCATTCTGGCTAAAGAAAATTAATTAGATTAATAAAAGGTGATGCTAATCTGACCATTATAACAATATTTACCATAGCAAGTAGTATAGAATCAAATGTATAACAATATGTAACAATAAGGCTGAATAAATAACATGTAAAACAAATGTTTGTTCTCTGAGGTCAGACTGATTAAACGAAACACTTCACCATGGATACTGTAGTTATGAGTTACTGTAGCGTCCAGTCTCACTTACTTCTCCAAAGCTTTCTGTCTTTTCCATTAAATGCAGCTAACAAAGGGATGATACAAAAGCGATAGGATCCAATGAGCAGACATGTCAAGAGAGTGAGATCAAAGTTGTATGCTGCACTGCCCTGTGCCATTAAAGAGGAGTTGTTGAAAACATGAGCTGGAAATTCAGTCCAAGTGCAGCTTCGAAGTCCTGTGTAACCAGCCATTGGATTTTGGTTAAGATAGGGAAACGGCGCCTTTTCTGCATCTCAGACGACATCAGTTGCAGTGTACGTCTGCTCACTTTCCTCCAGGCAATGCTGTGTGTGAACTAGAGTGGAATAGAGCCTGTTGCCATGACAACCACACAAGGGTGGGGGGTCCCCAGTTTGGAAAATAGTAGGTCCTCTCAGCCAATCACAGAGGCTGGGAGCAAAAGCTCCCACTGCCTAATGCTTCCCCTCTCTCTCCACTGCAACGATTAGTCGATTAATTGATCAAAAGGAAATTAATTGCTAACTATTTTGATCGATTGTTTCAGTCATTTTTCAAGCAGAAATGTCAAGCTGGTTCCAGCTTCTTAAATGTGAAGACTTGCTGTTTTTCTTTGTCACCATAAATGAAGCATCTTTGGGTTTTGGATCGTTGGTTGGACAATGCAGCAATTTGAAGACGTCACCTTGGGTTCTGGGAAGTTGTGATGAGAATTTTTACCAATTTCTTGACTTTTTATAGATTAAAGGAGTAGTCATATTAAAATAATCATTAGTTGCAGCCTGAATCAGAACCATTCAAAGCTGCTACATAGAATGATTTGCTGGCACTGGAATCAAGTACAGCTCATTTATACAGATTTCTTACACAGCTTAAAATAAAGAAATCTGAATATTGTCGCAATGTTTTTAAGATGCCAAGCTACTGTATCTTGGCAGATGTGGAGGTATTAAATCAGAAAAAGATTTGCCCTGGGGGAGATTAACATCCAAATCCAGCCCTGAAGTGGGTCACCATTCAAATCAGAAGCTCCTCCCCCTCCATGTCCAGATGTGTCCTTAAAAAGCACCATGAATACCATGGTCCGACCCTTGAAGACAGCCTGCATATAACTAATACTTCATACCTTTATGCAATAACCTATAGGAACTGAACATCATATTTCTAAAAACAATGGAAATCCTTGTTAGGCTCACCTTGTGTACTCCCAGCACCTTCACTTGACTCGGTGTGAACACTGGCCTCAGTAAGGCTCCTGGATGGCCCCAGGGTCTTACGTGGTAGTCTAGAAGAAGAAGTGATTGGGTGGCCCATAAGAGAGGGGCGAGTAGGAGTCTGAGGAGGTCGGGATCCATTTAGTTGGGGCTTAATACTTGGGGCTGTTGCGGCGGTTCCAAGAGGTGGCTCTCCTGTAACCTGCGCTCTCTGACTGCCTGGGATGCAATAAACAATGAAGGTCATCAGCATGAACCCCTTTATTAATGACAAGTACACATACAGAGCTCACTGGTGTACTGGAGTACAAATGCAAACAGTAAAGATTTTCAAAACCTCCCTTGCCTTCCCCTGCTTTTTCCCACTGGTACAGATGGCTTCCTCCTTCCCTACCACACCTCTTACTATAAAGAGCAGTAGGGCAGAGGAAGTTTACCACCAAGACCTGGACAAGAGACCGGAGGTGACATCTGTATCCAGCACAGTTCCTGTTGAACATGGCTGAGCTCATCGGGAGGAAAACAGTAGTTTTACTAGATAAAATGGTCAATGTCACCCTCTGATGGGGAGGCTGCTTTACTACAACCTGAATTTTAAATGGTTTTGTTTACAACAGCATGTCTAGGTGGAGCAGAGATATGCAGATTAAAATTTAAATAATTTTATTTATTTTTTGTATGTCTGTCATGTTTATTATTCCTGAAATGAGTCAGTAATGTATAATTTGCACAGTATAGCACTATCTTATAACAGTACTGTGTTGCTTTGAAGGATATGCTGCAGCACATAATCCCCCTCAAAATCATGTATCTCTGATGCAGCTGTCGATCCTATAGACCTTCAAATAGTCCAAGCCAACTTCTCTACTGTGCTAGTTTATACACAGGGTTAAACAGACCTATTACACAATTCCCTCTGTTTACACAACAGAGGAAATAGTTAGGAAATACTAGCTCTCTTCTTAGTCAAAGGCAGGTCATATAAGTGCCCTCATAAGTGAGTCTTATGAGGGCACTGAATGTGACCTACTGTCAATGTTTATATACAGGACAACTTTCCGCTTTGTGAATGAGGGACAACTCTAAACGTTTCTCAAGCTGCACCTGTACTGCTCTTCTGCTTGCACTGTGGTGTGCCCACAACTTTGGAGGTCTTGCATTCACCCCTCCCCAGGGTTCCCTGCCTCAGCCTGGTTGACAAAGTGGCTGGTCTGGGACATGCAGCTGGGGGTTGCGTTTGTCTAGGAGATGGTCGTCCACGAAATCTGCTCTTACTCTCATCCCATGAGGCTCCCGCTGTTGTCAATTTGCTGGACTCTGCCTGTAAAGAGAGCAATTTCTCACTCAGTCCCTCAGGTCTATTGGCCCTGACTGTTTGTAACACAAAAAGACATTTCCCAAAGATCCCTGTCAGCTTCATCCAAAACATTTCTATGTCATATTCTAAAAACATTTAGATTTAATGGGGCTTATAGAAAAAGCTGCACGAACATGAACAATACTTGAAAATGTGTAATGAATTGTTAAATTGTTAATTGTTCACATTACAAGTTCATACTAACCACAAGGCTGATCTTCTTAACCTCCCTTGAGTTTTCAGCGAGATCTTTTGTGGCTTCAGCCTGTATGGTCCGTTTATTCTGGGAAGAGGGGTTCTGGTTCCCTGGTTTCGTTAGGGCCAGGCGAGTGTCAGATTTGCGGATGATAAAGCTAGTTGAGATCCTTAGAGTGGATCTCTTCTCCTTGGGTGGCCTAGATGATGATGATAAACTCTCAGATGAACAACGAGGGCGCATCTTGAAGACAGGAGGCTTGTCCTGACCCAGTGCTGAGGCTGACCTGACCTCAATTTTGCTTGGCATGCCCTTCTTTGGCGTTGGTTTTGAATCTGTTTGGCCATCAGGGGATTTTTCTAAGGATGAGAAGCAGAAGGTCTGATAGTCAGCACGCTGCGCCGCGTCGTCTGACACTTGGCTTGAGGCTGCCTGTTCTGTTTCAGAGTTGGCAGTACTGCATTGGATTGCTGAAGAATGTTTATTTGCAGCTGGGTGGTGGTAAGGTGGGGATGCTCTACTCTTGCCCTGTCCATCCACAGCGGTATGCCCAGATGACTGTATCATTGTCACGCCCAAATTAGCAGCCCCTGTACTCACTCGTCTCTGAGAATCGTTGACCATTTTAGTGTTGGTAGAGACCAGAACTGTAGTGCTACTCTTTACCTCGACAGGACTAATCCCGATAGTTGCTCCTCTGTGTGCGTCAGTGTGGTTATTGTTTATATTAACTTGTGGTGGTTTGCGCTGTGAAGCAGGGCCTGGCACTGATGTTGGATGTGCATTTCTTGTCACAACTTTAGATTTTACACTTCTGAAGTCTGACTTGGGAAACTTCTTAATTACCATTTTCTTGAATTTGCTGGCTGAAGGCAGCAGTCCTGCAACAAAATGTTGTTTAGGAGTCACAGATATTTGCTGCTGTTTAACTGGGTGGAGGTTTGGGCTGCCTGCATTTCCAGTGCAGGGAGACTCTAAAAAGGAGGAGAAGCTTGTTAACTTGTTCTCAATGTTTAGTACTGGAGTGGAAGTATGAAAATCTTTATCAGTGTCTTGCATAGCTGACAGAGTGGACACAAAGACCTGGCCTTGTTCTGGTGTAAATGTTCCAGGGAGACGGGGCCTTGCTTCAGCACTAGCAAACTGAGCCTCTTTACCACAATCTTCAGGAGATGTTTCACAGACAAAGGTCATCAAAAGACCTTCTTCATTCTCACTTGGCAGAGCAACAAGAGAGTCGGATGTTGCTGCCATATCATTTTCCTCAGTGGGGAGCTCTGCCTGAGTGAAAGTCATGCCAAGACAAGGATGGCCTATGTTCTCCTCAGTGACTCTTTCTGAGGATTTTTCGCAGGCATACGGCAGAAAGGCCGACAGCAGGTTAGACTCAGAAGGCAATGCTGGATGGCCTGCAGCTGCAGAGATTGACGATTCCTCCAGGGAAGAGATTGCCAAGAGTGACTGGTCCTCCAGACAAAAACTGTTGCTCCTTATTACCATTTCCCCAGAGCTCACAGAGTAGCGGTCATTCTCAGTGGATCCTCTACAGGAGGTCTCTGATGAACTCTGTTGGCTTTCCCTCCCAGCAGAGTCTGGAGACATCACTGCACTGTTACTTGCACCCTCTGTGGTCTTACTAAAAGTCTGGTGCTTCTCTGATCCCATCTCATGGTTGCTTATCAGACTTACGTTTTCATTCCAGAAATTCATACTGCCATTAACAGGTGTGGCGATAAATGTTTGGTTTAGGTTCATGCTTACGCCGCTGAACAAATTGCTCTGTGGTAAGGTGGTGTTGTAGGGATTATCCACAAGGCTACCCTCGCAGAGACAGCCCTCTGGCATGTTAATGTCAGGGGAGTGGTTGGCTTCTCTGTCACTCAGGTTTGAATTGCTGTTGGAGTATGGCGAAGGGGACAGTGACAAGTTGCTGTAATGGCTCTCAGGGGAGAGGCCCAACTGCAGTTCTCTGTGGAGCAAAGCAACTGTCTGCTCAGCTTGGCCCGTGGACATGTTAAATATCTTATTAGACATTTTGGTGTTCTGACAGGATTGTTCAGACGTATGTAGAACTAAATACCCTCACAACTTAGCAGCACTGCAGTCCATCCGATTGTTGGTCAAGCATGAGTATCTGTCAAGAGGAGGAAAAGGTCAAAGTTTTAAATCCAATTTCACAGAATGTTAACAGAAACTGAGCCATAGGCTTATACCCAGATGTTCGGTGTAAATTGTAATTTAGGGCTCCAAAAAGGCATCGACTTTCCCTGGAAAGCCCTTGTAGCCATTGGTCATTGTAACAGTAGCTGGATACTGATACATAAATTATTTAAGACTTAGTTCAATGAAAAATGCAGAAGTTATCAGGATCATGCTTAGGGTATAGTGTAGTGCCAGTCAGTCTACATTATCTCCTCGTTGTGCTATTTGCTACAAGCTACATTTCATTAATAGTAGTACATTAGTAGAATATCAGGTTACCTAAGTACCCTAAAGATGTTTTACCAGACACAGCATCATATGTCAAGGCACCTGTAGGGATAACACAGGCTGCTTTTTCCTATGGGGCACACTTTACATTACAGGTGGGAATATCGCTACCACTATTGTCATTGCAGTCTCTTCTGAGTCATGGTTTAGTAAATCTTAAATGTGAGGATGGACGGGTAGTTATGAGCCACATTTATACTCTGAAATGAGTGCATTTGGCATGAGAACTAAACGGCAGTCCTTACTGATTTGTTGTGAATTGTTGTGTTTATATAAGCTGACTGGACTGCCAAGCTTGCCACCAAAGGTCAAAAAATGCTGCAGTATGCAGATGTCAGACATCCTGGTACATATAAAAACATTTGGCACTTGAGGTAAACTTAAGCAGAATAATACATAATCTAAACATGTTTCCATAGGAAAAAGTTGACCTTGGACCTACGGTTTTATAGCTCCATCTTGCCCGGTTGCAATTCCCCCAAAATGGTGAATGGTTCTGTACTTGTGTCAAGTTTAATGAGACAGGGAGTATACTGATTTGGGAAAGAGTAGCAGGATCATTGAGGCTATAATACGCACAACAAAATGCAGAAAACAGATAACTTGGTTAAAAGAAACCTGAGCGCAGATGTTTCTCTTGGTTGTCAGAGCATTCAACTTTTAAAACACTACATGTCTAAAGAAAGACACTGAACAGTCACAGTAGAGAGGGTTCAGTATCATCTTGAATGACAGTCTGCTTGCCTTTGGCTTGTCTGTGTCTTTTATTGCTAAAATTTAAGTTTCTTTTGTAGCAAATATGAAACCTTGATCCAGCCGTTGAATGGTCGTATACAGGGGGCACACAAGGCTCTACTTAAAATGAATGACATAACTGAAGAGTCATAGACACCTGCAGCCACTAAAGACCAGACAATACTACAGCTAGCTGCCTATGCACAAAACAATTACATTGTCATAGCCAAAATATTAGCCACCTTTACACACCTATTTTCACTAACACACAGAATCTTCAACCGAACCTACAAATTACAGTCAGAATTCAGGAAGTGTCAACTCAAATGCATTGATTTTTCTTCAAGCAACACACTGTAACAGAGAAATCAAAAACACATGGTTGAGTATAAAATTAACTATGACTCAAATTTCATACGCTTCCATGCAAACTTCCATGACGCAAAACAGACCGTTTCCTCAAAAACACGACATTTATATAAATCCAGACCAAGGTATCCCTAGTGAGAGCTGGACCACTCTGGCCTCACTTCCAAGCATGCACACTTCAAAATGTCCATTAAAAATCTGCTCGACCCAATGTGTGGGAATGTGCCTAATATGCACGACTTTGTATCCACAACAAAAACATACTCCAAGTGCTACTCGGTTGTAAGTGAAATTTGGCTAATAAAAGAAAAATAACAATGAAAATTTTAAATTATAAATATGCCACAATAATCATAAGGTGTTAATATTTAAATCTGCCTTACTTTCGACACTAACTGCTGATAAGATATATCAAAGCAGTTGTGCTTTTATCAACAAGGGCAACAGTCCAAATCTGGATGAATAATAATGTTTACTTAATAGGCAGAGACAAAAACACACCTTACTGCAGATTACAATCAGCAAAATCAAATAAAATATATAGTCTTGGCAAACTGCTGTGCACATTGAACCTTGGCAAGAACTCCCCCTCCAAGGCCACTGCAGTATCTTCCCACACGGAATAACAATGCAGAACAGTGATTTTACTGGTTAAAAATGTAACAGGTAATTACATTGTTACAAAAAGTACAACTGCACCTAAGACAAACCTTGACCTGACAATGTTTATGGAAAAACAATACCATGAAATTCAAGCTAAAAGACACTGAGCCAACAAATAGAAACACTGCAGAAAAAAATAATCTTTAAACAGGTCTACAACACTTAACTTTCACTGAAAATATGATCAACAATAATAACATGAACTTCCTTAATACCTTGATTCTTGCCTTCTCCATTCAACAACAGTGGGGAAGAAAGTGCCTCCACAGTCAGCCGTGTTGCCTGCTGTATCACTTAGTTTTTGCAGGTCCACCCGGCTCATTTTACCCTCTCAGAGACAATCCCATTACTGCTTTCCTTCCAGAGTGCTAAATCCAGCCAACTGGGCGGACAGTGGTGTGCGAGTCGGCTTCAGTCAGACACTGCTCATGTTCACAGTCAACCGTGCATCAGTAACATCACAGCCTGAATGAGGGTGCCCCTTGCGCAGGCGTTAGACTTCGGTCTTTCCTCCCCTCCCTGAAGTAATGTGACCTGCAGGCCTACTGCAGCAGTGGATCAGCAGCCTTTCCAGCCAGCCACTGTATCAGACACCATCAGTGACTTGGCTGCACATTGTGCTCAGTGCAGAGCTCCGCTCCCAAGTTTACAGAGGGAGCAAGAGGAAGAATGCAGCATGTTACCTTATCCATGCTGATCCCAGTGCAGGGGGAGTGGCCATGGGCTGCCAGGGCGAGTTGGCGTTCACTGTTGCTTAGCAGCCAAAGTCCCTCTTTTATGAGGGAATGGATCAGGCGGTTTTTTAGTATGGGATTAGTGAAAAGGGGAGTGGAATTACGGGAGGCCTAGGTAAGGGTTAATGTTATACTACACAGTTTTAAATGGTAGATCCCAACCAGAATTTGCATAGAAACTCGCTTACTTCAAGCTGGCAAGACACATTACAATGTCGGTTACAGCTAACAAGTTCTCCGAAGTCCTCCGCTGACAACGTCACTGTGCGATGACACGGCCTCACGTTGTACACAAACAGGTCAACAGTTGATCCTGACACTACAGCAGTGGTGTGACACCAGAGTCTAAGACTTATTTTGTACTTGGCTCACATTAATTATCAACATCAGCATTTGATACGAGGTCTTACTAAGTACCTCTGTTTATCTTTAAAGAAATGATGCGAATGCCCTTCAACCTGCATTAAGAGAGAGTGATAAACAAAACAGTGCTTCTCTATTTCTAAAGGGACTGTGCAGGAAGCCTAATGGGCTTTCCTTGTCTTGCCTTTGCATGGGTGACTGGACATAACAGTATACAGTAATACAGTGAGCAGCAGGGACAGCCACCGAAAGCCAAGGCACAGAGCTGCTGACACTACACAGCTGCAGGGCAGCAGGTCAAGCTGGGGGGATTTCTGCCAGCATATCGCTGGGACAAAGCGGCCCTCTGTAGACTGGGGAACAAAACCACAGCAATGAGCCTGGTTTGAAGAGTAGGCATCAGAACATTAGTCAATAGTGTGACGGATATTCAACTATATTTGAGAACAGCGTTTGTGGTGTTGTGCTGTTCAGCACTGCTTCATATGGTTACTAGAATAATTTCACCCTGCAATACGGTGCAAACACCACCACAAGGATATTTAAAATGGTTGTAAAGTTAACAGTGCGATCAACTGGTAAGCAGATAAATAAGGATAAGCCAAAATAACACGAATGACTCTTCCTGACACATGAGGTCATTGGTACATTTTCTGAATAAAACAACTAGCGCCCCCTGCAGGACCTGATTGACAGATTATCCCCATGTGAGGCCTCCACCAGCCACTTAGGACTATAATTAGGTCAGGAGTAAACTTAGTTGTAGCTGCAAATAGTGAGGAAAATACTCTTTCAAGTGCACGAATGGTGCAAAACACAGTAGCCTACACGACATGGGACACCGAGGGGATAAGCTAGTATCATGTTAACATGTCGCGGTATTAGCCAACGTTAGCGGTCTTAAACAAAGTTCAACACTGCGGACTAATGTTACCGCTAACGACGTTGAGCGTTCAACCGTGAATTTCAATGGCTGAAAAACAAAAACGGGGCGCAGCAAACGGCCAGTGACAGAACGTGAGAAGAAGAAGAAAAAAAAAAAAGTTAACTAGCTTAATGTTAACTAGCTATCAAGCTTAAAGGTTCATTTCTGTTGACAAGTTAACGTCAGAAAGTAGAACTTTCTGGTACCGCAAGAGAGTTACGCAACTAACGTAGGGCATCATTAGCGTGGGACAAAACATATAAACTGCCTAAAGTCAAGTAAAATATGTTAATAAAAACCACTGCAGTTCCAGATAAATGCATTTTAAAATACCGCTGGGTCGATGACTCATACCTGTCCACAGGGGGCGAGCAGCGCTGACGGGAGCGCGCCGCTGCCGGTGCCCTAATTAAGCTCACCTGCCGGTTCTTCTTTCTCCGAGCATCCGGAGCAGACCAGGGTCACTCTGTGCTTCCAAACTACAGCTAACGTTGTCCCGCGGGAGTGATGGACTGTGCTGTTCGCTTGAACTTTTGACACACTCTTGTGTCGAGTTGGCGTCCACCTTGCAGGTAGCGGTAGACGAGGCGTTTCCATATATTTAATGGATGCAAAAACTATCAGTCAGGTCGAAGTGTTCATGAAGGAAGAAAGAAAGCCACAAGTGTCATAACATCTCTTGTTTTCCGTGTGTAAAGATCAGCCCCTTCATCTTCACACATGGAATTTTATTATTTCAAATCTCAGTTACATTATTATATATCATGATGGCAGGGTGCAAATCTATTTACAATGTAAAAAGTGCATTGTATTAACAAAAACAACATGTGGGCCGACTGAACATCCTAGCAGAGGGAAGAGTGGAAAGGACGCCTCCTTTCGAGGGCGAGAAAGAAATAAGGGTTTCCTCAAAAATCAGGCTCGATTTAACAGAAACAATACTGATTCAAAAGATATAGTATCAATCAAATTTACAATATTTATTTGTATGATCATAGCTTGTATTTTACAACATCCATTTTAGAATACACTACTGTGCTTGGTGTTAAAACATGGAGGAAATCAGTCACTGTTTCTCAGCAAAAATCTCACTCATGAGACACCACCAACATTATTACACTTGCCACATGAGACATACTATATACTGCATCAGTCTTGTTTAGAATTTGTTTTAAGTTATGCAACAGCTAACCAGACACTGTATTGTGGGAGTCCTTGACGCGTCTGCAACCCACTGAAAATGCAGCCCCTCGCATGTCTCCGTTGAAAGCAAAGGACAATCAGGACAATAGCAAAGCAACCATTGCTTTCTTTGTGGTTCATTCCAGTTTCTGTCTGAATGGATTAATGACAGAGATAAGTGCAGGACAGTATCACAAACTGATACATCAGGCCACTAAGTGCACGGGATGAATGTACCAGAGGAGTACAAGACAAGATTATTGTTCCACATCAGTTTTAGGCCACATGGCTGCTGTCCATTAATGTGGGTATGAGGTGGGACTCGCTGTCCAGAAGGCAAGTCCATGTGCACACTATGGAGGGAGGGGAGGGCAGGTGGAGGAGCAGCATGTGTCTTCTGGGGATACTGAAGCTAGAAAAGTAAAGGAAGGAAAGTTGTGTTTCCTTTTGCATCCATTGGCAGGCAGAGGTGAATAGGCGCTTCTCCCCCTCTTCCTTTTCTCCTTCTCTTTTATCCCCAATCTCCTCTCACTCTTTGACACACGTGGGCCAGCTGAGGCCCCCACAGGCAGCAGAAACGATAATGTAGAGGACCACCTGAAAAGAAGCACAGAGCCAGAGTTCACTTCCTGCACCACTGTTAGGCTAATCACAGTTGCGATCAGGCTGTATATAAAGATGGCTGGCATGACAGCTCCCCAAAAGTGAAGCCAAAACATCTCAATCGCCCCCTGGTGGCTGGCTGAAGTATAGGTGATTAAACCCCCCCCATGTTAGCGGATGGGACATGTGCCAAACTGAAATATGCATCAAATAAATTTTTTTAGTTTTACAGGACAGTGGAGTCATCATAGCTGAAAATCAAAACAGTAGTAGCCAAGTAATCTGGATAACTTTTCATGTTACTGAAATTAAAATATGTACCGTTTGCAATTAAGGGAATTTTCTCAGCACCCAATACCCAAAGTAACTATCCACCATACTGACTACAGTATTACACTGTATACCATTAATGACCAGCATCTCACCAATTACCCTGTGTGTCTGTACTCACCAGGCACACAAGCACAATGACGACAGTCAGCTTGAGGTTCTTCATACACATGGCTCGTGCCAGGTTACGACTCGTGGTCTTAAATGTGACCGACTAAATGGGGTAGGGAGAGAAACTGACATCAGTGACAATATTTGTGGGTAAGTAGCCTGATAGAGTACCATCAAAATATAAACTTGTATACTGCCAAGTATCATGCATCAGAAAACAAAAAGGACGAACGGCGCAAAAGCACTGGTCTTTAAACTCACTGAATCAACCAGATTTTCAGTCTTGTCAATCAGCAACTCCAGCTTCTCTCCCCTCTGAGCTACCAAGTCTGTAAAGCAACACAAAGGGAGCCAATGTTCACTTGGGACACACAAAAGGTCCAGTGTTGTGAGATTTAGATCAAATGGTTGGTGTAATCTGACTGACATTTGAGACAGTAATCCTCCAGTTTTCATCAGAATTGTTTTACATATTATGTAAAGTTTTGGCCAGAACAAACACCAGTGCTTCACTGTCTTGCACAGCATGAGGAGGTCACCGATGCAACCACAGCACACTGCATTCATTTAAAAGTGAAAAAAAAAAAAAATGCCACTCACACATAGCAAGCTTATTGTGATTCAAATAAATGGACAGTTAATTCCATTATCATCATCTTACAGCCCCATATCAAAAAGAGGTCCTTTCTGCATCACTGTGCCACGGGGAAACTCACCTATGTTGCGGACCATAATGCCCTTCAGGTCATCCACCTGCATCTGAGTCTCAGTGACACGATCTGATCCTCGTGGGTCTGAGTGGTGTTTCTGCAAAGGCAGGGGGGGTAGAAAGATAGTGATAGGGGAGATAGTGTTTTGTGCTTACTAAATCTGTACAGTGTTTTTGTAGGCTACAGAAGTAAAAAGCAATCACAGAGCCTTCACAAGAAAATGTTGCTCAAAATGCTCAGGCACTTGTCATACTCACCATCTGAGCTGCCAGTGTTGAGGAGAACTCACTGTTCATGGCATAAGGCAGGGCTGTTTGTGCTCTCGACCCGTACGTTGTCTGGAAGCGCTTCTTGACTTCACTGAGGAAGCTGAATGCACGTGACCTCTCAAAGTCCTTCAGTACAAAAACAAAAAGTTAAATATAATCATTATTTTAAATACATTCCCATTAAAATGTCTATTGTTCTGCTTCCTGGTGTTATAAGGTCAATATACTCTGACCAAAAAAAAAAAAAAATGAACGTAACACTTTTTAAGCAGAGTATAGCATCAAGTCAATTAAACTTCTGGGATATTGATCTGGTCAGTTAAGTAGCAGAGAGGGTTGTTAATCAGTTTCAGCTGCTTTGGTGTTAATGAAATT
>JAVQJF010107988.1:0-41428 GCA_036023855.1 Gadopsis marmoratus
GGGGGGAGGAGGAGAGAGAGGAGGGAGGGAGCGAGATGGAAGAGGTGAGGGAGGAGGGCGGAGGGGCGAAGGGTGTGGAGAGGAAGGAGGGAGAGAGGGAGGGCTTCACCAACTCCTTCAGAGTAAGAGAGGAGAGGAGAGGAGGGGGGAGGAAAGGAAACAAGGAGAGAAGAGTAGGTGAAACAAGGAAATAAAAAGAGGAGAGGAAATAAGGAGAGGGGAGATAAAAAAAAATGGTGGAAAAATACAAAAGTCAAAAAAGTCGCCCATTATTGATTTATATTAGCATTTGTATATTGTATTGATAGATTTATTGATATGCATAATGCTGCACTTACTCTTAGTTCAGGTCAATAAAGCTAAGGGGTAGAGAGACACTTACAGTGAGTGAGCTGCGCTGCTGTTTGTTATAAGGGCTGTATTTGGGTTTGCTGGGTTTTCCTGCCACTCTGTCTTTGTGCCTCCTGCTGGAGATGTGCTGCAACAACAACAACAACAAACACTGTCACACCGACAACAAAGCTGAGGACAGAGCGGCCTGCGACTCCTCTGGCTGTGTTCTGGAAATGAGCGAAAGGCAGGAAGAGGTAGAGACAAAGAAAACACTTCCTGCCAAGACAGAAGAACCAGGTTTTCTGCCAAAATCAAACTGAAATACAGAGAATCCAACGCACTTTCAGGCCAAAACAAACTTGCAATATTAAAACAATAATAAAACAAACAACATTCACTTTGAAAAAAAAAAACTGACATTGACGTGGAAGCAGCAAACCCACAACAATAAAAAAGAAATTTCAACGGTGCATATATGCAGATCACTTCGCTAGATACAATTTCATTTCATTTTCTGCTCTTTTCACTGCATAATGTAGCCCACTTGGGACCCATCAAGTACCCAAGTTTGCTGCCTACATGGTACGCCCATTTGTAGCCCATGTAAATTCTTCAGGGTTGCCCATGTGGGCCCCAACACCAACCCACTTAAATGGCCACTCTGAGCCAGTGCTCAGTTGAAGCTCACCCAGATGAGTCCCATTTGGGCCCCACTTTGACATGTTGGCTGGGTATGAGCATATCTCTATTCAATCTAATAGAGATCTTTGTATATTTAGACATAAGAACATTCATCAGTCATCACAGAGTCTGAATTAAAAGGTCTCAGGTGCAACTAGAGAGTTTAGGCACAACAAGCTGCTGTACCAGGAGTTTAAGGAGATCTGACTAAATACAGTCAAAGATTTGTATGAAGTGAAGTTAAACTAATGTTATTGTGCTGTTGGTGCCCATTGTGTTTCTACCTGTTTGAGTTGGATCTCAGAGTTGACGTGGACATCACAGATCTGGCAGTGAAAGGTTTTGTTCTGCAGGCCGGAGCCCTTCACTCCGGAGCTGCTGCCGTTCTTCAGCTTGGCTCCGGGTCGAGGGTAGGCCTTGATTGGCCCGGCGCCGCTCCGAGCCTCCAGCATCGTCTTGTGCTTTGAACCTGCAACCAGAGACACACAGAAACAAACTTCTATGGAAAAAGAGACGTGATAAATATATCTGTCAGTGTGGGTGATTCAAAGGGCTGCAGCTATAAAGCCATATTGATGATGTTTTTATTCATACCCTTCACAAACCCTGTATAATAAATTTCAACTCTTGCTGCTCAAGAAAACTGTGACGTTTTTTGTTGGTGCATTCAAAGACGCTCCAAAATCAGAGACGTAACAGTGTGTTGCTAATCAGAAACCTTTTAAATGCAAGACTTGCCCGAATCCACCTTCTCATTCTCACAATGTCCGTGTTTGATTATTGTTGGTCTTCTGGGGTTGTTCTTGGATGTGGGAGCATTCTTGAATGCAACATTATCATTCATTCATTTGGAGTGACCCAGGTGTCTTCCCACATCATCTCGCCCTTCCTCACCTGCGTTATGAGCCTCCAGCTGAGACAGAGAGTTGACGGCGACTTTACACAGAGAGCAGTACAGCAGCTTTTTTGCCTTCTCCTCTTCCGTCTCCACTGAGAGAGGAGCATCCTGGGAGGAGGCCTGGGAAGGAGGAGGAAGAGGAGGAGGAGCAGGGGACGAAGAGGAGGACACGGAAGCTGGAGGAGGGGGAGGCGGAGAGGCTTTAGAAGAAGAGGATGAGGACGAAGGAGAGAAGAGGACCGGGGCAGGGAGAGCGGAGGGAGGACTGGAGGGAGGAGGCTCACTGCTTGCTCTGCTAGAGGAGGGGGAGGAGGAGGAGAGAGGGGAGGAGGAAGGGAGGAGGAAGGGTTTGAGAGGAGAGGAGGAGTCTGTGAGGCTAGATAAGAGATCTGGAGGGAAAATGGGCGAGAAGAAGAAGAAGAAGAGGAGGAGAAGGAAAAAGAGGAGAGGAGGAGTCTGTGATATAAGAACATCATCATTAACAGTATCATATTCAGATCAATGTTTTTAGTAGATAAAATCAACCTGTGTGCTGATTGCTGCTGGTGACGGGAGGGGCGGGGCCAGCAGGACTTGTGCAGCTCCCATTGATCTCTACAGTGATTGACAGCTTGGCCTTGGCCTTGTTCTCCTGAGACTTGACCTTCTTGGCGTGACGACTGCCTCTGTAATGAGCTTCTGCCTGAGACTGAGCAAGAGACAGTGAAGTTTTATTGATGTATTTATGGTTTGGTTCTGTTGTCTGGATGTAGAGAACTGAAGTCCTGATGTCAGTTCCTGTCTTGAAACTCTTTCACTGGCTTCTGAGTAGAATCTGTCGTTGAGGGATTCTTTCACCTTTCACCCGATTTAGCGACGTACTCTTAAAACAATGTCATGCTCACAATCAAAGATCAGTGCAGCAGATCCACAGATATCATCTTTTTTTATTCCACCCATTCTTCCTTGTCAAAAGCTGGCATCTACATTACCCACAATGCAACTATTCCGCAAACAGTTCAGTCAGAGATTCAAGTGTGTTATGCTAGTAGTGGCTAATATAGCTTCAAGCTATCTTCAAGTAGAGATGAGGAGTGGGCTACAGATATTTGGTAAGTGCACTTATTTATTATTATTATTAACTCCACACTCCAAAAATATTTTAAATTTGTAAATATGTAGTCTTGTAGATTTTTTGCACAGCTCCATCTGGAGCCAAAAAAAGCTTTATAAAACATTTTTAGCACGCCACAAGAACTGTACACAGACTTTGATGTGTAAATCAGTGGAGATTTAAGGACTCAAAAAGTCTTATCAACTTCCGACAAAGTTAAACTAATATTTAGCATACAAAAAACTACAGCAGTGTGCATATTTAGCATAGTAGTCAATATCAATGATATCCACCCTCACTTCAACTGTTTCTTTCCAGTTGAACACATTAAAAATTTGACCCAAAGATAAGGATGGTCACCAAAGTCATTACATTCATCCTTTACATATTGTGAACCTCATCACCTCCAACAGTGTGGTTGCAATTGTCTGTGTGCATTTACATGTGTTTTTCCTGATCCAGACCAGATATCTAGATACAGATGGCATTCTAATAAAAAGGTGGAGATGAAGTCTTAGGTCTATCGACCACAGGAGTTTGACAACCCCTGTGTTGGGATGTATATGGTCTTGAAATGTGGATAAACTGATTATTTCTACAATGTACAACTGGTTCATGTTCGGTGTCACCACAGAGTGTAATAAGCCCAGCGTGACAGTGTGTCAGTACACTAGCAGACCTCCAGGTCAACAGTATCCTCATGGGACTGTCTGGTAGCTCTATGACTCAGCTTATTAAGCAAAGATATTGCTGCCCTCTTTTACTCCTCTTCTCTGCTCAGCAGTAATTCATGTTCACTCATTGATAATTTAAACAGCTCATACATTACTCATGTTTGCTTGGCATGTAACTAACAAGGCGGCTCGTTTCCTCTCAGCAGCTGTTATGCAAATGAGTGTCATTTACATCGCACAGTTAAAATGGAGAGGTAGCGGTTACACTTGATTATACACCATATACCTGCTGTTTTGTAGTAAAACCTTACAGAATAATCCTGGGCACAAAAATACACTAACAAGCGTCACAAAGTATCACACAGGCTCAGCTGCATTTAGCATCACGAGGAAATATTGTACTTAGTGGTTCTCGCAGGCAAAATTGTCTTTAAAAGGAACAATCAAACATCAACTTCAGCCAGTTTAATCTCTGTGCATCTAGAAGTACATCTAGAGTGTATTTAGCCTAGCTTAGCAACAACTGGTTGCAGATGAAAACTGCTGGTCTAGCTCCAGCAAGAGTGAAAAAAGTGAGTAAATGTACTGCAAATTCTAAAACGTTTTACCATCAAAAATCATTTAAAAAATGTGAGATTCTGTCAGGACAATTAGGGCAATCTATGCTAAAGTTAGCTAGCAAACTAAAAATGTTAATTTTACTGTATGCTAAATTATATTCCCACTGAATTATTTTCCCAATCCCTAAAGCAGACTTTAGTTGCTAATAACCTAGCATTTGTAAACTAGAGTGAATATGAAGAAAACTACACACACACAGAGAAACACATATACACCTACATCAGAGTTGAACCTCAGCTGGCAGACATTACATGAGAAGACCTGTTTCTTCTTGGGTACCAAGGTTACACCAAAGGTGTGGTTGATGACGGCCTTCTGCACCGGGTCCATCTGCAGGAGACACACGGAGGTCTGAGCAGTGATGACAGTGATGCTGACAGAGTGATAGGTCTCCTCATCACAGCCAGCCTGTGCTGCCTGCCTGTCACCGTTACTGTCCCACACACACACACACACACACACATTCATACCGTGTTGAAGTTTGGGAAAAGTCCAACTGGTGATGTCGTCTCGACAGGGAACGGCAGGAACGGTTTCATCATCACAGAGGGACCAGTGGCGCCTATCAGCCCTGGCAGCGTCCTGCCCACTGCACCGCACCCACTTCCTGATAAAAAGAAAGACGAGAGCTTGAATAAGCTGCTGGGGCATCACTGCAGGTGATTGGCGGTCTGCAGCCCTCTTCCATGCTATCGTCAGAAGCCCCGCCAGGTCTGTGCCTTTTTTCAGTCCCATTTCTTCATTTTTGTCTTTCTCAAAGACAGATGCTGGAGCCTTCTGTGAATATCAAAAAAACACGGCGATCTCAAAGATGTGTACTTTCTGGCCAATATGATAAGAAATAAAACATTGCCGCGGACTAAATTTCTACAGACTACACCACTCTGCTCTCATCTTTTTCTTCGATGGAGTTTACCTTATGTTGGCTCCGTCTGTGGAAATGTTGCATTTAAATGTTGTTTTCGACCAGGGAAAACATTTTATCATTCTACGTGAGATCATGAAAATACAGTTGAAGACACAAACCGCTGCTATAAAAAATAACATTTGGACTATTCCTCTAAGGTTTGAGTAGGAACGTACAGAGGTGCTTGGGTCACAGATGGGACTAATATAATAAATGTGTAAATAATAAATAATAAAAGGTTTTCAGATAAACTGTTGGACCATTTGATTAAAATAAGCAGGTCAGTAAATGTATTTTGAGGTGATGCGTTAAGACATTGCTAAGTGATACAGACACTTCTTGGCAGGAAATCTATCTCACTACCATATTCATGTCATTTTAACCCGGAGACCCGAGAATTTACAGTAACAACTTGAAGAACATATGGAGCCACAGCTGCTGGAGGCAGAGAGAGAGAGGTGATAATACAGAGAGAAAAAAGAGAGCAAGAGAAGGTGAATGAGCAGCTAACATAATGAGCCCATGTGTCCAGTTGCCACAGGGCCAGCGAGAGGCGCTCTGTGCATCTCAACTCTACTTCATCTCCATTTAAAGAGGCAGAGAGTAGATGAGTACATTTACTTGAGCACTTATTATGGGACCCAAGGTGGCCAAACCAAGCGGCATACACATCACATCATATAGGACTACAAAATTAAGCCTGCTGTGAAACTGAACCATTATGTACAATGCACATTCAAAAGCCACTAAGAGTCGTATCAACACATTATTTTAGTATCATTCATGTGTGTGGTGGGGCCATTTGAGAATGTCAGAATCCAAGTTTAAACCTGCTCCAAGCTCTGTTTGTTCCCAGATATGAGGAGGTGTTACATGTACATACACAGTATACACACTTCTTCTATCTGTGTATGGGCATAGTCACAGCTTGTAGAAGCCCTGCAGTGAAATATTTCATAACAGAGTGTGGGAGGAAACACTGAAAGCAACTGAATCAGCCCTGATGGAGGAGGATGAGGAGGAAGAGGAGAAGTTTTGGTCTCATTGGAATTGTCCATCTGTC
Organism: Gadopsis marmoratus; assembly: GCA_036023855.1. Classification (NCBI taxonomy): domain Eukaryota; kingdom Metazoa; phylum Chordata; class Actinopteri; order Centrarchiformes; family Percichthyidae; genus Gadopsis; species Gadopsis marmoratus. Next base: position 6,271 of record JAVQJF010107988.1, read on the forward strand.
CGACTTAGTACGGGTAAACTGATTCTATTCCATTCTAAACACACTATAAACCAGTGTAAAAATACTTTATAATTCATTCAAAAAGCATTCTGTATGTCCTATAACCCATTCTAAATGCACTACTGTATAACCCATTCTGAAAGCACTTTAACCTATTCTAAAAGCACTATTACCCATTCTAAACACACTATAACCATTCTACATGCCATATGACCCATTCTAATTCATTCTAAACCCACTATAACCATTCTACATGCCATATGACCCATTCTAATCCATTCTAAACCCACTATAACCATTCTAAATGCCATATGACCCATTCTAATCCATTCTAAATGCATGATAACCCATTGTAACCCATTCTATGCCTCAACACCCATTCATTCTCTAATGTACCTTACTTAACTATTACTATTCTATATAAATACAATATAACCCATTCCAAACCATTATCAAAAGCAATATATTTAAGACACGTTATGAGCCATTATAACATCCAACTTACTCTATATGCCTCATAACCAATTCTTATAAACCCATTCTAAATGCACTGTAATCCCTCTAATCCATTTCTAACCCTTGCAGATGAGGGTTTCTAACCCAGACCAAACCAGGCCAGGCCAGCTGTTTGTGTGTCATTAAGATAGCTGTAGATTAGCTGTGTGCCATGATGCTGCTCTGAGTTTATCCTCATATAGCAGAGTTGCGAGTCAGTGTCTGTATTCATCACTACAGCTCATTATTAAGTTCAGAACAGCATGACACAACACAGTATTGTAATCAAATACATGTAGCTGGGCACACAACAGCTCAGATCACTGTCTGGACTGGCTGTTTTTAGCAGAGAGATTATTTATGATAGTAAATACAGATTAGCATCTATTTTTAAACACAGTGTAATGTAGCATCTTGGTGGACCTGCCAAAATAAAAGCTTCACCTTCAATAATACTGTCACAATGAAGATGTAATACTATTAATGATGAATCTGAACCTCCCGGAAAAGTACTCATCAACCTACTGTGTCAGTTTTTATTAATAATATTTAGTAGTAGTTTCCAAAGTCAGTTTGATTGACAGTTTGGATCATACTAGTAAAATACAGTACAGAACACTAATGTGTCAACTGTCACTTTATAGTATATAGGGTTTTCAAAAGGGGGCAGGCTATGTGACTCTCTACCCACTGTGGGTGACAGTTTAAGGAATTTGGGGAAAGTCTCCGAACTGATTTAGAAGAAATTCGAACAAACTATATTACATAATACCCTGCAGTTTCCGCCAAAATAAAAAATAAATACTTATTTAATTGGCTGCGATTGGTCAGCAGCAGTTCATAACATCCTGACAGTGTTTGACGAGTAGTTTGTGATCAGGTGGGGTGCTTTCCTGCTGACTCGAGAGGTGGAGGTGATCAGGAGCATGACTAGCTGAGGACTACTAAGTACACCACCACCAACTGACATTTTTTCACTTTTATCATACTTGTGATTATGCCATCCACGTTAACACAAGCTCCCTTGTCTCTCAAGTCATCTCACCAGGATCTGACACTTTTTTCACTGAGTACCTCTTTCATGTTGAGTGTTAGATTGTGGATTAATCTAACCCTTGGATCTCTTCAAGGACCCCTACAATCACCTCAATGACCAACAGAACTTCCTTAAGGCACGCTGGAATCTGCCCAAGGACAACTAAAACCACATCAAGGACCCCTTGAAGGACCGTTGGAGCCTTCCATTGATTTTTAGTTTGCATGCTGATATTTTTAACTGTAGCCTATTTGATGTTAGTCATTTCCACAGTGTGAATGAACTACATACTGGAAACAGAATTATATTAGGTATGCAGTCAGACATGGTTTCCTGTATGATCAGTATGAACTAGAGATATCTTTCAGCATGCGTGTGTGTGATGAATAGTGTGCTGACAGGGTCATCTTAATTCTGTCCTTCTGTCCTCTGAGATCTGGTTACAACACACAGACACACACACACACACAGTAACCCTTCTGTCTTACAGTAAGTTGCTGATCTAAGAAGCTGCTATAAATACTGATATGCATCTGCTACTGCATTTGTGTGGAAGCGGCCTATAAACCAGCATGAAAACCGGCCAACAAGACAGTTTTATTTCAGGATGTTGGTGATCGGTCAGAAGATCTGTGAAATGTGGCGCCACCTGTAAACAAACTAACACTCTCACAAAACACTCAGTTAAACGCTTTTCCATCTGCAGCCTGTAAATCTGTGAAATAAGCAACAAAAGTTTTAAACGGGAAGAGATCAGTTTAAACCGAGGCACTATTGGAACTGGAACTGACACTATGATAAAGCTGAGAATTCTGATACTGGAACAGCAGACCAGTGAGATGGAAGTAGAACTAGCGTATGATTATTTACAGGGTAGGTAGCTTACGTACAGGGTAGAAGTAGCTACTACTGTAGCTGGCGAGCTAATGTAACTGCTAACATTCAGGTCAGCCTGATTAGTGCAAGTCAATCACAATAGCACTCCAAGCTTCTTTATATTTTCTCTGTACTGGGATGTTATCTCCAAACTGGCATATCATTCTCAGAATTAGGCATCATTTCACTGAATGAGAGTTCGCTACCTCAAAGTTCAGCACCGTAAAGACAGCTTGTTTAAAAGTGTAAATTCACCTGTCACAGTTCCCAAAATTTGATCTTGATGTGAAAAATTCTTACTACTTGCAGTGATTCCATTGAAATTCATGGATTTTGCCTCAGAATTTAACAGTTTTAAATGCTAATGTGACCGGGTCTTAAATCGTACTAACACCAGACTGTTTCACAGTTCCAAAGAGTCAAAATGATCTTGAAAGTTTCTTTCCTAGTGTTTGCTGACATCAGCAGCTGCTGAGATAAAATGGTCTATAAATTGATTCTAAATCCTTTGTAATTCGTAGCATCCAGTTTCCTGTTAGTCAGTCCAGTTTAATCTGCAGTGGTAAGATTTATGATTCTGGCTGCAGCGAGGATCATCTCTGGCATTCATCTCACAGAGAGAGAGAGAGGGAGATGAAGACGTAATAAATTCTCACACAGTGTTTTGCTGTACTGTCAGCTGCAGACTGAACCTCCTGTAACTGATCTGACCTGCAGAGTTCTATGTCATCTGTTACAAACCACCCACGTAATTTAGCCAATGGCTGTGGTTACCAAGAAACGTGGCTGATATTTAATCACTAACACAACCCACTTGCCCCCGGTATACAAATCCAACTGGAGCTGATACATTTGCACACAACTTGTCAGTTATTTGCAGGAACTGGCACACAGAACATCTGTGTTGTTTCCAACAGGTTGAAAACCAGGCGCAGAGAGCTGCACTGATGAGCCAATATGCATCACAGCAGTTTTTTAAAGATCCCCTCCACATATGTTTAAGACATTTAAAAAATACACTGCTTGGAATAGTAATTATGGTTATGACACACAAAACCTTCTCAAAGTTAAAATGACCCCTTCTCCTCAATCCAAAAAACATGTTGAGTAACACACTGCTGAAACTGCTATGAAAGGAAACACGGCGACAAATTGACATCTGTCTCAATCAGCTGCATGCTCATTTGAGTTTGGAAAAAAGGGAAGGAAAGGGAAGATAAAATGAACAGGATGAATTAAAATACAAGCTAGTTTTGGGTGAAAGCATCTGATCAGGTGGACGCCCAAATAAATCGCCAGGTAGGTGTAATTAAAATTAAACTAGCATAAAATTAACATAGCAACCAGCTGGCCAAAAACAGCTCATGTTTCAACTGCACTACGCACTTTGTATGTGTGTGGTTGTGTGTGAGAGACACAGAGAGGCTCTGTGGCGCTCGTCACAACACTTTAAATATGTTGAAACAGATATCAAAGTGTCTCAGTCATACCAGTGTATTTCTAATTGACAGAGATACTTTGATATCCTGCAGCAGGCATGAAGTCACTTAATCAACATGGCTAATTTGCTGTTGTTACTACTTACGATGGATTCACTTGTATCTAATACTACTAATAAGTGCACTGTATCTTAATAACATTAATCATGGCTGCCTTCCATTTAGGAGAGCCAGTTCCAGGGCTCTGGTATTGTGTATGCACACTCAATGACATGGCTCACTGGGACTCTTTATGGAACGGAGCCATCGTTAATGTCACTCACACGTCCCAATTTCTGCTGTCAAAAAGCTCTATGAGTGAAATAACTAGTGACTACAGCTGTTAAAAAAATACTCAAGTACGTTTGATGTATTTGCATCCCATTACTGAAAATGATAAAAGGTGTAAGTTGTCCCATCCTAATAGGTGGAATAAAGGAAGGAGCAAAACCAGTCTATACACACAGTCCTGAGAAGAGGTGTAATCGGGTAAAATAAGTTAAATGGATGGGTGTGTAGGGGCTTTAAATGGAAAGGAGTCATCACACACACTGACAAGTAAAATGGTCCACTAGGAAAACGTTTTTTAGTTCACTTTCACACCTGTAGTTCATTTCATTTGCTCCACACCGAGGAAAAAAACGTTATTGCCGTTTAGTTCCGGTCTGGTTCATGTTCACACTAGCCTTTTACGGACGTGTTAACACGGAGTGTTTATGCTAAGCTAGGCTAACCACATCCTGACTCCATCAAAAAAATCCATCAGCTCAGTAAGTACCAACTGCATTTCTGCCCCAAAGAGGTGAAGGGGAGTACAAGTGGAGCCTCCATGGGCCCAGATTTGCCCCTGGACGTTGTTACAATACAATTACATGATCCCTCACTGGCTTCTCGCTGCAGCTGAAATCACTGCAGCTGGAAATGAAGCCTGGATGAGCCAAGGGGAATAAACATGAAGTCATCTCGTTGTCAGACATCTTCACCATGCAAAGTCAGAGAACACATCCAAAACCAGAAACTCTGCATGTAGCACAGACGACAGCGGAGACGTGAGGACCACGGCTGGGACACGCTTGTTGTCGCCATGCTTCCTGACTTTGTGAAGTCGGCTTTGTGTTTGCTTGTGTTTTGCTTATTTGCATGTGATTTCTTAAGCTGCAGTGCGCTGCGCTCTCAGGGCCACCATTCAAATGGGCCAACTCTTTAATTGGACAGTTTTAGTAATTGTCATCCTCATCATCAGCAATATAAGGACCCATGTGAAGAAACTGTGTGTTTATTTATCTTCTCTGGTGTCACAAAGAAACATTTGATTATGAGCATTATTAGTCAAGACTGAAAATTTATTTTATATATCATAAAACCCTGAAGATCAACTATAATATACTTTGAACCTCATTCTCCAAAACACAGTAAACTAAAATCTCTTCCATCTCTTGATATTGGATAACCCTTACAAATTTGAGAGCTGGGTGAATAAAGGTGGATGGTGTACTGGAGTTGTGCGACGAGGCATTTTCTTTGGAATAAACATCATTATATCATCATCCAGACTGTTACAGCTTCATTACACGACCATACGGCTCAGCAGGGAATAGGAAAACATCTGGTGCTGTTAATCAGACTGTAAAGTGATTTGAACGCATGGCGTTAAAGTGAAACCGACAGCAGCATAGACATTTCTTTTCACACAGACAACAGGAAGCGATGAAGGCTGAAGATGAGGATGAGGAAGAGGAGGATGGCAACGAAGATGATGACATTTGTTTAAATCAAATGATCCTACCTGAAACAGATGTATTTTTTGCTTTATCTCGATCCAGATGTACTTTTTTCCCTTTCTCTCCCTTCTGCCTGCATTTATTCTATTCTACTGCACTATGTTGGCCTCAGTCTGTCTGTGATACTCTGCTCTCGACTTTTTACGAACTAAAGAGCAACAGCCAAACACACCCACCAATCACCAATGTGTGTATGTGAGAGAGAGGGAGAGAGAGAGGGAGAGAGAGTGTATCAGGTGACTGGAACAAGAGTGGCATGTGTCATCGCTATCTGAACCCCCAAAACATGAGCGTCAGTGTGTGTTTCTGTATGTGTGTGTGTGTGTGTTACTTATTAATCCCCTGCTGCCATTTTCTCCTTAGAGAAAAAACTCTATCCCTGGGAACGAGAGAGAGAGAGAGAAATATTACGTGCGTTTCCACCCGCTTGTTTTTTGTGCTTTTTGAATTTGAGCACCCAAAAACCTGAGGTGAAACGCCGAAAAAATAAAAACAAATCTTAAAATACAGCAAAGAAAGTTAGGTGGAAAAGTTGGTGTATGGATAAAAGCAAAATGTGGGATGGAAACAGACTCCTGACGTACATAAAGCATGTGACTTAAACGTCCACTGAAGAGACGAAAACATCAGCGGTGAGGAGACCGTAATCTTCCTCAGATTAACATTTGAAACATGTTTTCTACATTGTTTTTCACCGTTTGAGGATTAACTGACATACATTTATTCACGTCGCCAGTCGTAGTGTGTTCATTCACGTTTTGTTTTGCAGATTCTCTGAAAATTCCGTTACAATTTGCACTACATTCATTTGGATGGAAACTTGTCTACTGCGAGAGAGAGAGAGAGAGAGAAGAGACCACACAGACTATTTACAGATTATATTGGAGGATTAAAGATTAAATTACCCTGCTGCAGTCACTGCTCGTGTGTGTGTGTGTGTGTGTGTGTGTGTGTGTGTGTGTGTAATGGGATCAGAGAACAGTTGTTGGTTCACTCTGTCTCTTGTTACACAGAGCTCAGTGTGTGTGTGTGTGTGTGTGTGTGTGTGTGTGTGTGTGTGTGTGTGTAGGTGTGTGTGTATGTGTGTGTGATTGCGAATGTGAATCTGAGTGTGAGTGCGTGTGAGAGAGACACACAAACACACAAAACCAGCTGGTTCATTAATAAATGAATATAATACAGATTAAAATAAATGACAATGTGTTATATCAGATGTTTCAGTTGTTCACACGCAGCAGCAACTAACCTCACTGTGACTGACAGCATACAACATTGAGACCACGTCTACACTACGCTATCCAATATTCACATTTTAAATTAGAATTTCTGTGTCTACATCAGCGTTTCCTGGTCGTTTTAGTAGAGACCTCTGCTTACAGTGAAACACCTGAACAACATAAAAGCAGCTTTATCTCCTTCTTCGCAAAAACAATGTGTCACAGCCAACATTTGAAAAGTTGCACAGGCAATGACCAAATAATAAACACCAAATCATTACGTCATGGTTGTGACATTGTCCTCCAAAATCAACATAAATGCAGGTTCATAACAACATCTGTGTGATCCGCTATCTCAGGGTTTAAAATGTGTGGTCACAGAGATAGGTAGAAAGTTGTCTCCCCGACCCTCACTGGGCAGCTCATGCCTTTGTTTTGTAAAACCTCAGTTTTCCCAGTAAACACAGAAACACCAATGTAGTGTGACGTCTCATGCTGTCGTCATTTACACACTCTGGAGAGCATTTTGGAAAAGTTACGTTTTGGTGTGAGATCAACGCAGGATAGAGGGCTGAAACAGAGAAAAATATGTGTTTATGTGTGTGTGTCTGTAAAGATGTTTCAAAATTGTGCGCTGCTATAATTGATTTGCCGGTTTAGTATTTAAATCGATGCAGTAGAACCAGAAATGTCGTCCGCTGCGGTGGAGCCACGGTATCGAGTTCACCCGCCTGAGCCAATCACAAGCACACTCACAGTTGTCAATCATGACATGACACCCTGTTTTTATAGCATCAAAAAATGAATTGAAACCAAACTTATCAGAAAACCAACTCTTGAACAAATGTTAGCGTGATATAAGCTAACTAAAATGACAGAAACTATCTTTGGGAAAAAGTTTGCGTCCCATATCCCATCCGCTAACATCCGCATACTGCAGCCAGCCACCAGGGGACGATCGAGATGTTTTGGCTTCACTTTTGGGGAGCTGTCATGTCGTCTATCTTTATATACATATCTATGGACTGAACACAAAAATATAAATGTTCACCAAGAAAAACTTCCAGCAAGTAACTCCCTCAAAAACCACAAACTGTCATTTATACATTTCTGTTTGTGTACAGGTTAAACAAACAATACAAATCATGTTAATTAGTGAGCTTTACAGGTGTTAGTAGGTGTATTTTTTTTTTTACTTTGGACAGAGTCAGACTAGCTGTTTCTCTTTGCTTCCAGTGTTTATGCTAAGCTAGGCTAACCAAAACCTGACTACATCAAAAAAATTGAGAAATCAAGAAATCCATCAGCTCAATAAATACCAACTGCTTTTCTGCCCCAACTAGGTGAAGGGGAGTACAAGTGGAGCCTCTATGGGCCCAGTTTTGACCCTGGACGTTGTTACAATACAATTACATGATCCCTCACTGGCTTCCCACTGCAGTGAAATCACTGCAGCTGGAGATGAAGCCTGGTGGAACACAGGATATTAATACACCAGTGATCCTACTGGGAGGAGAACCCATCTTACTACCTTCATCTGCATCTTAAACATTCCTTATCCACAGAGAGGGAGAGCGGTAGAGCGACATAGACCGAGTGTGGCTTTGCTGACGACAGCATGAGACATCACACTACATTATTATTATGCAGAGAAACACACAGATTAGCATAACAAGCCTGTGTGTGTGTGTCTAAGTAGGTCACGTTCAGATTCTTCTTCATCCAAAATCACTCACACTCACACATCAGACCAATCAGGAATATGAAAGCAGACAGAGAGCTCCAGTCTGAGATTCAGTGGAAAATAGCAGAATCTAACAGAAAGAAAACAGCATAATCACATGCAATAGAAATTTCATTAGAACCAAACTAACATTGTATATTAAAGTGTTGGACTGAACAAACAACATACTGATGATTTAGCTATTCAGTAGTTTTTCTGAAAGTTTTTCCTGAGAGTGGCGCTAGAGGAAAGGTAATTAAAATCAAAGAGATTACCAGGAAATATCATGGAAATCTGACTAGTAGATTAGAAAACATCTCTCTCATTTTGTATGGCAAGAAGGTTGGGACAAACTCAGGTCCTACCTCGAGATGGAAAAAAGTCTTTTCAACAGGGGAAAGACTTTTACTTTGAAATTACTGAGCACAATGGAAAATAAAAAGCAGCCGTGTATGTTTATCTGATCTGTGCCTTTATGTCAAATATTCATCTTTCAGGGACTTTCATTTTTGGCAGCACCAGTGATGGAAGCTTTAATGTCTGCATGTTAAATACAGTATGTCTGGTTCTGACTGAAAGAGGCAACAAAGGAACTGCAACTACACTGAACAACCCAGAAAATGAAACCACACTAAGATAAGACTATGGCTTAGATGAATTTAGATATATATATGTCTTTCAAACTATAAAACATGGCTCACCAAGCAAGAGCGTCAAACAGTTCAGCTCCGTTCACTGCAGCAGAAAATGTGTGCATGTGTGTGAAAGAGACAAAAACATACAGACACACACACTGCAGTGATGAGCAGCAGTGTGTGGATAATCACAGCAGTCATGCTACCTATAATGAGAGGAATGTCAGACAGACAGGAAGTAGTGCACAGATTCAGCGGACCAATCACAGACTTTATTTTCTTTTAATCAGATATACAGTTTCATCCTGGAATCTTCTAAAAGTTCTCTTTGTAAAAGGATCCATAATGTTCGTTTGGCTAATGACATTCCTGGAAAATGTCTTCCTCTGTGTGAACAGAAGCAGTCAGATTTCCATATTGAGCGCTCATAACAAGATCACCACATTTCAGAATGAGCAAATAACGCAAGAGAGGTGTGTTGTAGTGTTCATAGCAGAGCCCTGCCACAAGCAAAATTCTCTGTTTTCCAGACTATTTATGTGGATTTTCAATTTGCATGTAAAAACTCTTAGCGGAAATGAGAAGAAATTAGGGAAAAGAATTATTAAATATTGCACACTTTACTGAGGTGGAAAAGTTGGGATATTGAGAAACAGAAGACGATGGCTGGTGGAAACAGATCTTTATGTATAGGAGTGTTGGTCTGTATGTCGGTCCATTACTTTGGTCCAAAGTCCTGAAATAGCTCAACAACTATTGGATGGATTTTGTGTTCGTGTGTGTGTGCATGTGTGCGAGAATGAGACAAAAACACACAGACACACACGGTGGTGATGAGCAGCAGTGTGTGGGTAATCACAGCAGTCATGCTACCTATAATGAGAGGAAGACAGTCAGACGTCAGACAGACAGGAAGTAGTGCACAGATTCAGCAGACCAATCACAGGCTTTATTTTCTTTTAATCAGATATACAGTTTCTTCCAGGAATCTTCTAAAAGTTCTCTGTGTAAAAGGATCCATAATATTCATTTGGCTAATAACATTCCTGGAAAATGTCTTCCTCTGTGTGAACAGAAGCAGTCAGATTTCCATATTGAGCGCTCATAACAAGATCACCACATTTCAGAGTGAGCAAATAACGCAAGAGAGGTGTGTTGTAGTGTTCGTAGCAGAGCCCTGCCATGAGCAAATTTCTGTTTTCCAGGCTGAAAAATCTCGGTGGAAAATTCAAATTTTTACTTAAGTTGGGATTCTGAGAAACAGAAGATGATTGCTGATGGAAACATATTTGTATGGATAGCAAAGTTGGTCTTTATTTCAGTCCATTACTATGGTCTAGAGTCCTTATATAGCCCAACAACTATTGGATGGATTACCATGAATATTGGTAAACACATTCATGTTCCCCTCAAGATTAATTTTAATAACTTTGGTGATCCCTTAACTTTTCATCTAACGTCACCGGTAGGTCATAATTAGGATATATTAATTTGTTAACATGCTATGGTAAGATAGGTAATACAGTATACCTGCTTAGCAGGTATACCGTTTACCTGCATGTTAGCATTGCCACTGGGTCTCTTTTAGCATACTAATGTAATTTAGTTCAAAGCACCGATTTGTTTATCGCAAATTCACACAGACATTAGCATAACTGTAGGCTCTAATACCTTGATGCAAAATCTATCTATAATTCTATTTTCATTACAAATGATTAGTCTTGTATTTATTGTTTCAATCAGCTTCCATCAGCCAACTTTATCACATCTTCTCTTCATCAATAGCAGAACTTCTACACCTCAGCCAAGAGAAAACAATGTTTAGAGATATTCCAGCTCCAAACAAGAACAGATCAGTAGCAATGTAATGATTAGTTGATCAAATTAACTGTAATAAACTACAACAAAGTAGAAAGTAGCCACAGAAAATTGCATATTTTGTAGTGATGCGGAAAAAACCATCGTAAATGAATTATAATCAGCCTCTGATGAACAGATGATTGTGTTTCTATGACCATGACAGTCTTCATAGGGGACCTACCATTTTTAGACTGAACACATTGTGAGAACGAGGAGTACAGCCTTAGTTCAAGGCCGTGTGCGAAATACTCTATGACAGTCGGGGCTCTTGTGGCGGTAAAGAAAATTATATATATATATATATATATATATATATATATATATATATATATATAGTATATACACATACACACACACACACACATGCACACACATAGGTAACACACAATTTTTCATTCTAGCTTAAGAAATACATTTTTTTTATTAAAAACGTTCTCACGAGGATGACCGACTCCAATAACAGGCAAAAAATGTTGGAGCGCACAATGAATTAACTAAAGAATTGTTAATAAATAAATAGACAAATAATTAATAACAGGTAGAAGCTCCACATTTTCTGTCAATCATTTTCACTTGTGTTTCCTGCTCAGACAAATTCAATAGACACACACTCACACCTCTCCAAATCTCAGCGTAATATTACGCACAGCTGGCACATCGTGCATACCTTCATTCATTCACCGGGAGTTAACCGTTAACTGACCTGGTGTGCTTTTCTGACACTGGTGAGCTGTTCTGAAAGTCACCGCGTATACAGTGGCATTATGTGAAGAATAGCAGCGAATATCCAAAGCCCATGTTCTATTAGCCTATTTTGATTTATGGACTGTTTAAAAACTTAATCCATTAGATAAATAAGGTTTGGTTTTCAGATATGGAGAAGAGGAGCACCGCAGAATTACATCCGGCACCGGTAACCATGTCAGCAGCTGACAGCTTTCTGTGCTGCTCCTCACCTTTCAATATTTCAACATGAAAATAAATTTTACAACACAGATGAATAGTAAATAATTAGCTTCGTTTTGAGACCACCTCAGAATTTAATTTTGCCATCTTCGTGGTGTCTGAGTTGTTAATTAGGGGGTCCAAGACCCCCTGAGACCCCTCGTTCAGGGTTTGAGTCCAGGTCACGACCTCCAAAAAACAACGCACTCACACACATTTATAGTCAGGCACCCGGGCACCGAAAACAGAAAATCAAAGCAGCTAAATATGGAGCTCAAACACAAATTGAGGGAATAAGGATTTCCTACCTCGACTCAGGAAACAACTCCACATGATCGACAGGGAGACAGCCGTCTCACCTCCTCCTCCTCCTCCCTCTCCCCTCTATCATCTGCTGCCCCAATAACAAACAGCAGCGAAGAAAAACCCAAAACAAACAGCAGAGAATCGCCACCTGACTGTGTGAACGCAGAGGGAAATGTGTGTGTGTGGATAGAGGAGGGCGACCATCACACAGCAAGGAAGAGACCGAGTGTACAGTTTATTTAAATCACCAAGGTGATGATATTCAGGGTGTGCGGTGATAACAGCCCCTCTGTCTCAATGGAAATCCCTATCTCTCTGTCGCTCTTTCTCTGTGTCGCTGTCTCGCACTCAGCCAGTTCATGGCATTGTGATCCATGAAGAGGAGGAGAGGAGGAGGAAAAGGAGAGGAAGAGAGGAGGAGGAGGAGGATGCAAGCTTTTATTTTTTTCATTGTGAAGAACAAAATACGGAATGAACATAAACAAGAACGAAATCTACACGTTTACATGTCCGGTTGTTTAGTAGTCCTCTATCAATACATCCAGTCCAGTACTATCTTTTCTGTGTTTTAGACTGTTTTATACTGACTAGTCCTAGACCTTGACTAGTCCTACCAGCCCTCTACTACTTCAACTAGTCCTACCAGTTTCCTACTTAACGATGAGATGTCCAGTCCCCAGTGCCAATATCTTTACTAGCACCAGTCTTCTTCTAGTTCTGCTGGTGTTACCAGTTTTCTTCTAGACTTTGAGTTCTTCTACCAGTCCTCTTCTAGTTCCCTTAGTCCTACAAGTTTTACACTAGACCTTGACTAGTCCTACTACCAATCTCTTTACCAGATCTACCCGTCCATGCAATTGTGTTCTAGTCCTCTATCAATCTAAACAGTCCTCTGCTATCTTTTCTTCATGTTTTCTACTAGTCTTACCAGTCCTCTACTAGTTCTGCTGGTGTTTTCTACTAGACCTTGACTAGTCTTATTAGAACTATACTGGTTGTACTAGTCCTACCAGTCTTCTTCTAGACCTTGACTATTCATACTAGTTTGACTATTCCCATCACTGTTCTACTATACCTTTCTAGACTTTGGCTAGTCCTAGCAGTCCTATACTAGTATACTACTACTATACATACAACCAAGTGTGATAGTTAATTTTGGTTATAAGGACCAGGGCTATTGATATGTTGATTGACAGAACGATAGATCAATCAGTTCGTGTGCAAGCCTCACTTAAATAATGGGCGAGACACAGGTGTTCTGCTGGGACTGACAGCAATTATCAGCTTGGCCTGCTAGTACTCTAGGAGACATTTACCAAGAACACCAGCCATCTACAAGTCTCACCGGTCTTACACTAGCCTACCAGGGCCCTCCTAGCTCTGCTGGTCCTATTAGCTTTTTACCAGTCCCACCAGTCCTCTGCCGTTGCTCTACTAGTGGTACCAGTCCTCTACTAGGCCTGGTAGTTTCACTGATTTCTACTTGTCCTCCACCAGCCATACAAGTTGTACAAGTCCTGTACTAGCCCTATCTCATTTCTACTAGTCTATTATCCTACTAGTCCTCACCAGTCCCCTTGATTTTATATTAGTCCTCTTCCAGTCCTACCAGCCCTCTACTAGTTCCACTATACAAGTTGCCTACTGGTGGTCATCACAGATGTGGGTCATATGGATGCACCATCACAGGTTCAAATCTGGTCATAGACCGCCATCCAGCCCCCACCCTCCTCCCTCTTAGCCTATTGTCACCGCTGTGCAGGAATGTATGAATCTGTCAGCAGGATCTATTCATACACTGCTGCATGCATCACTGCAAGACCAGACATCAACACCTGCAATCTCTCTATCTCACACACACACACACACACACACACACACTGCTACAATATGTGTCTATTTATAACTGTCTATTATTCAGCTCATTATGTATGGGGTATCTGCAGGACAATATGCTGACCTTTATTAGCCCAGGAGAGCTAATTAGAGGTAGCTTACACACAGTCTCTCTCACACACACACGCCTCACATGTAAATAAAATAAAAGGAAAAGGTGAGCTGATTTTGACATTTCCACTGTAATAAAAAAACCAGGGAGACTGAGATTCTCATTAAAAGAAAACTTTCCATTTTACCCTGTGAAAAAATAAACTTCAGTACCCTCTCTGAAATACCTCACACGTCATATTTATTAGCATATATTTACCGCGGTACAACACATTAGACGGTCAAAGCGCATTAGTGTTGTTGTCTGCAGAACCCAACAACTCTGCCCACACTACAACTACAAGAGGAAGAGGAGAGGGGAGGAGCTTTAATACTGTAAATGTTATTAGTCTCATATGAGTTGATCTCTTAATTTGCTCTGAACATGTGGATCATGGGAATTCACTTCTTTCATTAGTGACTGAGCATGTCTATAAGTGCGTATGTTGCCTCCTAGTGGTAACTAACTGCCAGTGAGAAGAAAACACTACTCTCAGCTCCTCAGTCTGAGAAAACCATAATCCTATTTTATGGTTTAATTCATATGTTTGTAATTGTGTATTTTACAGTGCATTTTTATAAATTCATTGATTAATTTAGTTTTAAATGTGTGTGTGTTTCACCTTTGTACAGCTGTTTTGTGATTGTTGATTTGTTAATTAATTTATTTTTCCCTGTGATGAGTTTACTGATAACTAAGCCAGCCATTATACTACCTGTCTGAGGCTAATGTGTTGCCAACACAACATTCTAAGTAACTGTTAGTTGACTGTTATGCATTTTACTCTTTATACTTCCACTCGTGAACGCTTTGTGCATATTTATTGGATTATTTACTGTATTTACTTACTATGGGGACTTAATATTTAACTGGTGATGACTTATTGTTGGCATGACAGACAATGTAAACATTTTGACAGCAAATTTAGTTTTCTTATTACTGCAGTAATTTATTGTAACAATAAATTTGTTGTATTAAAAGTGGTATTTCATCTTTTGCATGATTTGAAATCACCATTGTTGAAAATGTTGTGTTTTACCAAAACACATTTTTTCCAGTAAAGACTTTGAATACTTCTCCTGTGCTCAACTTTTATTGGAAGTGTGTTTGGCTCACAGCATAGCTGTAGCAGTGCACCTACACACATAGTGTGGGCAGAAGAACGCCACTACATTTCAGAGCTAAATACTGTACTTTATACTATACATCTGACAGCTGCAGTTACTGGTTCACAGATTAAGGTTTTACACGCAAAATATATGATGAATTTATAAAATAGGAAATATTTTGAAATGTATGTATGTATAAATGTATGAAGTGTATATAAAGCAGTAAAGATTTGCTCCACCTTCACCAGCATGAACATTATGGCACATTATTAATGGCGTTATTATCATGGCACATTAGTAAATGTTGCTAACACATTCATACATCAGTCATAATGACCCAGTAAAATAATATTTAATAATATAACATTTACTGAACCCATTATTCTACCTAATAAGCCCTTTTTGGTACTTGACACTGAAGCACTTTTACTTTTTCTGAATGCAGTAAAAGTAATATAGCATTTTAACACTTCTTATATAATGTTTTCACTTTAGTAAAGGATCTGAGTATTTTTTCTATATTTGGTGAAATATCATTTGACACTTAAAGAACTGACAGTGTGAAGATTTCTTAAGCTTTGTTGATGTTCAAGAGAAGAAAACAAAAGAAGCCCTGATTTATCAACTAAATGATCCCTTTAGTTTAAACAATACACAAAAACACAGATAAAATATCTGATTCCAGCAGCTTTATGTGAACATCATTGATCGAGGAGATACCAGATCGTGTCGACTGTCCCACTGTAGCACAACTGTTTGTATTTGCTGTGATGTCATCTGACTTGACTGCTGATAGGCTGCTCAGCCAGCCAGGTCACTGTCTCACACACACACACACACACACTGGCCTAGAGGAGCTGAGTTTAGGCCAAAGAGCTCTTCATGGTCGAGCGAGCATCACGTAATGGACAGAGAGAGAGAAAGACGCCACCATTCAGGCTGAGTGGTGTGTGTGTGTGTGTGTGTGTGTGTGTAGAGAGATATTTAATCTTTAATCAGTGTTATTGTGTCCTGTACACTGATATGGACACACAGTATGTAATTACAGCTGTGTGCATGTGTCAGTGTGAGATTGTCTTTTGGGTTTCCTCTCTCTCCTGATCATCCCACGTGCTCCAATTAGGGGTGTGTGTGTGTGTGTGTTTGATTATTTTATTTCCTGTTCTTATGTATCTTATTTTAACTAGTAATACGTGTCTTTTTCTAGTCCAACCAGGAAGTCAGTTCCACTCAGGTCTAAAATGGCAGATTTCCAATGGAAGTTCTGCATTGTGTTTATGATAAAGAAAATAAAGACAACAACCTGGAACACTGTATTATAAGGTGATTCACATAAAGCTGTCACCACAGAAGATTTCTGCAAAGACAGATACATTAAGAGACTGAAATCAAATACAATGTAATGATAAGAATCGATGCACAGCAATGCATGGATTTAACCATGTCTTTGAGAAATGTCAGTGTGGTTGTGGAGCAGTGCTATGTCCCAGTTTAATGACCTGCTGCTGTCTGCTCCACTTTAACTCATTTACATTTCACGGCACATTCTCACTCTGTTGACCAGCAGTTTGACTTTAAAAACTGGGACTGAATCACCGAGGATGCTCTGAGAACTGTTCCAGTCACATATGATCACAAAAACAAAAGAGGGTCAAGCAATGTGGAAAAGCTTCAGCTGTAATTTCAGCAGAAGAGGGCGCTGGAAGTGATGAATGAAAACACTTTAAGACCATTTCATTAAACTGAACAGTTTGAACGCAAATATTACAGCCAATACAATATTACATGGGATAATGTGGAACTGAACAATCACATGTTCATATACTGGATTATTATGTGCGTTGCCCCAATAGCCACTGATAAGAATATAAATTATCTTCCCTAAAGGAATAGTTAAACATTTGGGGAAAATCTTGCCGAGATTTAGAGGAGACCATTGAAACCATTCTCATGTGCATTAAATATGAACCTACAGCAAGCAGCCAGTTTAGCAGTTAGCTTAGCTTAGCATAAAGACTGGAAGCAGAGGGAAACAGCTAGCCTGGCTCTGTCCAAAGGTAACAAAATCCACCTACCAGCAGCTGTAAAGCTCATTAATCAACATGTTATATCTTGTTTGTTTAATCTGTACAAAAACTAAAGTGTATAAAGACCAAGTGTTGGCTAAGGAATAGACCTTTTTCTTTTGGGTGTTTTTAAAACATTTCTGACTGTCATTTCATCCTCCAAACACAACAAATGTTGATTCGCATATCAACTTTGAGAAGCAATGTAGCCCTATTCAGCCAAATCAGACTACTCCTTTCTTTTGACTAAACATTAAAAACATGACAACTAAAATTCTGTGTTCTTAGATTCAGATATAAGGAGGGGAATCTTAGTTTAAAAAAGCTACACAAATACTACATGTCATATGAAAACTATAACTCCACTTTTAAACCACATACAGTGCAGTCTGTAAATATTCACAGTTGTGTATAGGTTGGTAGGTACTGTATAGGGATACATAAATGAGGGATACAAATATAAAAAGAGTCCTGTGCCATTCAACCAGTGTGGATGTGAACACCCTCAGTTTTAAAGCTAAAATTCAGACCTTTAACCTCATGGTCATCGTTTCATTACAAATCCAAATCCAATCATCTAGGAACCATGAAGTTCTGTACAACATTTTGTGCTAACCCATCAAATAGATGAAAACCATGACCAGGATGATGGCAAGAGGAAAATGACAAAAAATGATTGAGTCATTTCTAGAGCCAAGCTGTTAGCATCCCTGACAGGTGCTTGGGCGGAGCCAACAATACCCAAACAGAGGCAGAGCATAAAACTGCAGTGATGATCTGAGTTAATGCAGGGCCGGTTTATCCTTTTAGGGGTCAATCTGAGATCCAACACACACACACACACACCTCTTCCACAGAGCAGCAGCTGTTGATGATGGATGAGCCAAGTCACTATCGCTCAGCCGACAGACAGCCAGACTTTACAAATTAATGTCCTGCTCATCTGATAATGTCCCTCTGGTTACCACGACAATTTTGCATATCTTTCTGTAATTCTATTTGGGCGAGGAGCGCAAACTACTGAGGAGTTCATGCAGGTGCAGAATGCACATGCATGTCAGCTGTAGACTTTGTGGTGTGTTCAAGTGCTACTTTAAAAACAAAACAAAACAAATAAAAACAAAAAAAGAGGTGAAGCGACACAAAATGTTTGATGAATCAGTCATTGTCAGCGCAGTACACCAGGAGTAGTAAAATCAGTAGCTCTGATCCTACCTGCAGTCGTGCTGGATGGAGCACCGAGGCCTGGACTGGGTCCTGGAGTCAGAGTTAGTCCTGGAGGCTGGGAGCTGAGCCCTGTGGCCTGAGGAAGAGACCTAGACTGAGCCCCTGCTGGAATAAAAGACATCAAGCCCCATTAGAACATACAAGGGGCTGACACCACTAAACTACTGTTGCTACTACTATCACTGCTTCTGCTACTACTGCTGCAGTTACCTTGCTGATACTGCAGCTACTGCCTTGTTACCACTACTTCTACCAGCTGCTACTACTGCTGCTTAGAGTACTGTTACCCAACCCGGCAAAGTATCACGAAAAAGTATTTTTTGGGGTCTCGGGGGCTCTGTTCACATTTATTTTAATAATGTTTTATTACTGTCTCATAGGCTGATTGTTAAAAACTACTCATGCAGATACAACTGCCACTACAATCACATTATAGTAGTGGTCATAATGTACCTGCTGCCTGTTGTCCTGTCTCCCCAGCTTGGAGCTGTCTCACTCTCCGGAGGTGAGACCTACCATTGTAGTGCACCTGGGCCTGAGCAGCAGTGGTCAGCTGCAGGTTACATACCTCACACAGCGAGTAGACCCGGCCCTGACCTGGGAGAAAACAACAGACCATAGGATAAAACTACAAGGATGGGTCAGACCATAAGAGAAAACTACAAGGATGGGTCAGACGGTCAGACTATAGGAGAAAACTACAAGCATGGGTTAAGATGAAAGGAGAGAATACAGAGCATTGGTGCCGGAACATGTCAATCACCTGGGGATGGAGTCTGCGGGACAGAGAGACTGATGGTTGTAGGTATGGGCCTGTCCATCAGCTCTTGACACATCCCTCCAAAGGCAAAGATCTGCCCTCTCTCCAGGAGCTGAGAGGGGCTGAGAGGAGTCTTCATCCCTGAGGAAGAACAGGGAAAAGACAAACAGACATAAATAAAGATGATAACTGCTGTTTGACATCCTTAGTTTTCATTTATAGGTGATATAACTGTAGAAAGTAAAATCTCAAAAGTGGCATTAAGGTCCCAGAGAGCCGAAGACCCAGTAATACAGACGTTTAAAACAGTAACATTTTGCAATATAAAACAATTCCTTTCAATGTAATTGCTGCAATCAGTGGATTCGCTTGCAAGGGCAAAGTAGGTGTGCACTGATTTATCATGTCAACGTGCAAAAACTTGCTGCCTTGACAGTGTTTGCAGACCTTTGTGAGATGTCTTTTGAATAAACTGTGTGAACTTCTTGTCCTGTTAGTGAAACAGCTAACAATGTGGTACCTGTCAAGTAACAAGATTCAATAAAACACTTTAGTGACATAAATTAAGTACAATCCACAGAATAAATGCTAGCGGGGGGAGTGATCTGCCCAGTACAGGAAAAAGGAAAGAACCTCAGAGGACTAATTCTGACTGACTATTGCTAGCATGTTACCAGATGGCTGGTGTGTTAGCGGTTCACTATGTCACTTTCTGTTGTGACCAGGCATTAAGAGCAATAATCCGCCACAGTCAGCAGCTAAAAACATCGTTCTAGTCTTTCCTATATCAAGGTCTAAAATACATCTGTCAGTAGAAGCCATCCAGTTTTTATTTAAAGACATTAGCACAGAAATTCTGAGAAACACCACAATATAACCCCAATAGCACTCTAGATACAAAACAATGGAGATCCAACACAAAAGCAAATGCATACAGTGCTGATGTAAAGGTGTTGCTGAACAGTCACAAGAACAGCCAGTGACCTCAGGACACACTCACTGAGGGACAGACAGAGGGACGGCGGACAGACAGACAGAAGTGAGGCCTGAATGACACCGGATACAGAGTGTGAAGCATCAAACGCTCACGGGGAGAGTGATGAGGTAATGAGTAAGAGGAGAGAGGAAGGATGACATATGTGTGTCCAGTGTCCAGTGTACAGTGTGTGTGTGTGTGTGTGTGTGTGTAGGTCTGTCCAGGACTGTGTCCATCTGTTGTCCCGTCAGCTCTGCCAAGTCACATGACGACCTCTGACAGGAGACACACACACACAGATTTTTCACACTCAGTTGGCTTTATTGCTATGACCTACATAGATTACTACTGTATATATGATATTTAAATTCACTTTAGGGATTTGGCTCACATTTGGATCAACTTATCAAGCCTGTAATGGTACACCATTGATTAATCGCTCATAAGAAATTGTTACCTAATGGAAATTTATATTTCATAGAATGGTATAGCAGCTGCTGGTACCCATAAGCCTGCACTGGAGAGGAAGTCAAGGTCTCTTGTATCAACATCAACACACCAGCTGGACCGGCCATGCTCACTGGCTAACATGTATGCCCTCTGAGGCAAATTTGTGATTTGGGGCTATATAAATATAATTGACTTGAACTGACTTGACATTTAGTCATTCAGGAAGCCACCACTGTTATTCCATGGCCATGGGTGATCCCGTGGGATCTACTGGGAACAGAACAACAGCTACGGTGCAGGGTTTTGTCCATTATTGCAGTGACAAAGTGTTCTGAATATGTCAGAAAGCATGGCGTCATCTTCACGTCATCTCCCATTCATTTTTCCCCACAGACAATGACACGTGACTGACTGACAGTTGGAGCACTTCTACATCTTGAATTAATTGCATGAAATTCTCCTAGTGGAATAATCAGTACAAACGATTAACAACTGCGTCGGAAAACATCTGAATTTCTGAGCCATATTTTATGGCAGTCCATCCAATATTTGTTAAGACCTTTTAATCAAAACCACAAAAAATGTCAACCTCATGGTGGCGCTGGAGGAAAGGTCAGGGGATCACCAAATTCACTGGGATACATTATCTGGCAACCATGAAAGTCTGTACAACATTTCATGGCAATCCATCCTTTACACACACTGAGATGTTTTATTTTGAGTGATTAACTCGCAGGTCAATACAATTTTTTTTTAGACGACAAGGGACACAAAAATTAAAAGACAATTAACTCAAGGACAATGTGTGGAGCAGCAACACCGGATGCAGGATAGTGAGTAGATTATGTAGTTTACTTTTGAACATAGGATATAGTATATAGTGGGTCACATTGTGTCATTTTACTTTCTGCTAAAAGTCCCACAATGCAGTGCTCTGCAATTTATACGTGCAACCTTACACCTCAGTCAGTGATGATGATTAAAAAGTGCCTGAATCTATGTTTACTGCTCACTATTGAGTTAACTGTTGATTCTAACGTGAGTAGTGAATGAGGGAACCTTTTCTTACTTCAGAAACAGAACTTGGAAATTTCTGTTTCACTTCGCGTAAGAGCTCTGTAGTATTTAGGGACATTCCACATAGAAAAATAAATTTAAAACATGATTTGTCAGGCAGGATGGTGGAAATATTTGAAGCAGATGGTCATGAGATAAACCATGGTTCGAACTCCACTGCTTTCACACTTCCTATCTCGCTCTCTCGCTCTCTCTCTCTTTCAGAGTCGACTTTATGTTCTGCAGACAGCTAGTTAATCTGCCACTGAGATGAATTAGCTACAAAATGCACACACGCGCACACACACACACACGCCACAGAGCCAGCTGATGCTGACATCAGCTTTGTCGAGGGAAGGATTAAAAATATCTGCTGGAATTACACACTACACACAAACAGGTAAATACATACACACACACACACACACACACACACACAGACAAGTAAGATGCACACAAGAAAGAGCAAGTCAGTAAACTGAGCGTTCAGCATCAAAATGAAATGAAATACGTGCATTTACCTTTTCTGTTGTAGTGTGTGTGAGAGAGAGAGGGGGGGGATAGGGAGAGAGAGAGAGAGAGAGAGTCTAATCCAGGCTGACCATGCAGTCAGTAATCAGAAAGGCCAGCTGTGGGTTATAATCCCACACACACACATATACACACAAACACACACACACACACACACAGCAGTCAAGCAACAATCTGATTCCTGACTGAAGAGGAAATATTTTCTCCAGCGTCTGATAAAAGCAGGTCAGTGCTCAACAACAACCTGGAGAAGTAAATGCTTCCATCTTTTAAGACTTCAAAGTGACTCAATAGAGTGTAAAGAGACGCCTCACTGAGTTTTCGTCTCATCCCCGTGTCTTTCATGTGCGGTGAAATGTAATATATCATACATTGACTGGTCAAGAGACAGCGCTGTTTGTGGATCTTCCTAAGGGTTTTGAAACTTTTGACAAATGATTAATCTTCTCATCTAACTCTTGGCTAGTGAAGTGAAGATTATTTCCCAAAATATCAAACTATTAAATGTTTAGAAAGGCTGCTAATACACCCAGTGCCACACTGTAAAAAACAAACAAATTAACGTTTTTATTTTGCATCAAAAGCAAAAATCATCTCATTAACAGAGCAAATCTATTTTACTGTAGACAAATGTAAAATTCAGTTTAACCTCTTGCAGCGCCACTCACCATGATGTGCTACCATTAAGACTGTCGTCGGGTGAAAACCTTTTATGTCTAAAATGTATGTCAGCGTTAAAGGAACTAACAGGCTACTGCAGTGTGTGTTATTGTTCAGTGGGGTACGAAAGCTTTTAAAAGCGAGTGTCTAAAGAATGTTTTCAACCCACAGAGGCGTGGTACTCTTCAGCTGACAACATGGGAAATCACTAGACATGGACATACAAGGTTCACACCATCAGATATCTCGTCTAATCTCGACTTTTCTTGCTCGCACACTGTTTTTATGTCCGTGAATGGACAAAGGAGAGGCTCGTCTGATGAAGCTCTGAATCCTGCTGGTGTAAAAGATAAAGACAAGGACATATTTGGGGGTGGGGGCACTAATGTATGTCCCTGTTTCCTGAAAGAGACTGTATAACACACACACACACAGACAGAGACTAACCTGAGGGGACGACAGGACAAAGAAACAAACAGAGATGTGAAAAGACAGAGAGAGAGGTCTCAGAGTGGCTGTCTCTTAGCCCGAGGCCAGTAGCTGGTAATGACAACGGGCAAAGACACAGTAAACAGAGCAGTGGCCAGCAGCAGCAGCAGCGATGCTGAAACAAACTACTAGAAACAGTTTGATGCGTTTGTGTTTGTCCATGCAGGAATCTGAGATCCTACAATCAGAAGAAACAGTTTCAACCCCAAACCATCAGCGCACAAACAGTTTGTTGTTGTTAGATGTATTTCCGAAACAAATACTCAAATACAAATTAGACCAATTGTTCCTCACACGGTCATCCCTTTCACAAGCACCACTTTCCCTACAAATACATTACTACATGATTGTGTTTTCATTTTGAAGGCGTTATGTATGACCTCGGACGGGCTCTGCAAGTTCAAATCTCAGCAAAGCGTCTCATTTCTAACCTCAAAACCTAAACTGGAGCAGCTCTGACTCTGACCTGAAACCACAAACCTAACACTGGATTTATGAAGCTTGCTGGGAGGAGGAACTGGCTGACAGGCTGAATTGAGGCCAAAAACTTTTACAGAAGTTTCATTTTCCTGGCAACTCGTATTTTCCTCACAATACAAAACTGCTTTCAGGTTGTTGATGATGATTCTAGCCTACATTTACAGTGCGCATGTAGACGGAAAACCTCCACATTCTGTATAATTTTGTCAGTGGTCTACATTTTAAAGATATATTGATATATTGATATATTGCTTGTCTGATCCCTTGGAGACATGATACAGACACCAAGCTGAACTTCAGTATTGATGTGTTCTTCCTTCTCTATGTGTATGTAACGCAGCAAACATCGCCTGCAATTTGACACACACATACGCAGCATTAACAAAACAGAACTAAGCTACAAAATAAAATATGTTTCCAGGGGACACTAAAAACTGATAAACACACCTGGTCACGCCAAACCCGTGAATATGAAGACCTGCAGGAGGCCATAACCTGAGGACACTCTGAGGACACATAAGGTGGGTTCCATTCTGCTCATTTGCTCATCTGCTTCCTCCCTCCTCCAGACAGTGACCTAGAAATAAGTCCAGGATCGTCATCATCGAGGTCGCTGCACAACTTTAAATGTGTCTTGGAGCAGGTGAGGAGCGAGGAACCACAGGTGTGTCCTACGAGTATGTCTTTACCCATTGGATCAGTTTCTGTTCAGTGTTTGGTTGGCAGGTCGTTTCTATGGAAACAGCATTAACTGTTATTGCATCATTGTATCACTGTAGGCTGGACAAACTACCTGTGGAAACAACAACTTGGACTTCTACCTGCACAACACCAACGTTATTCATGTTTATTCATCTGAATCATAAATGAATCAGTCCGTTTTCTTCTTCCTTTCTTATTTTCCATGCCAAGTGCATCTTGGCTCATTCAGGAAAAGGAAGTATCCTTTCCAAATATTTGTCCTTAACAGCCGCAGCTATTATTAGTCTAATAATAACAGTCTGAAACGTATCAGACTTACGGTACCTGCAGCCTTTCACAAACAAAATACAGATTTTATTAAGAGTAAATAAAAGCTGTGTTTATTGCTCCCTCACATTAGTTCTGTTCTTTCATTAATAAACTAGTTTTAATTGTCTGTTGGTGTTATTTCTACCCGTCACATTTCATGACACTCTTTCAAAGTTACTTAATTGTTTCTACACATTATAGGACAGTTAAGATGGTGCCTGTCATGAGTATTTGCAGTCTCTCCTCAAAACAATGAATGATGAATTTCACCATCCTCACGTCTCTCTCTTGCATCCTTGCCAGGAGGAGCTAAGATGCGAGTGAGAGACGAGTGAAGGAATCGAGGAGCCTCGTTAGCACCGAGAGAGACAGGTTAGCAGACAGTTCAGCTTACCTCCTGTCTGTCTGTTTTCTGTATGCTGTGGAGGAGCTGTGTAGTCACACAACAACTTGTGATGTCACACACACATACGCGCGCGCACACACACACAAACACACACACACACACCCAGATGATGGGTATGTGTCCAACACAATAGTAGTTTTCATTGTTAGTGATGGAGTCCACCATTCTGGCTATGGATTCAAATAGCCTTCATACGCACGATATCCCAGGAAACAATGCAGCATGTAATCCAGCTATTAGCCTGACTGATACAGTATTAGATGTTTGAGGCCAAAATCAATATTTGGTCATTTAAAAACAGATCAGATAACTACATATTGGCAGATTGAAAGTGAAATATAAACACATGACATTAACAATCTTGATTTTGATCTCTTAGATTTTTCTTTTCTCTTTCATTGTGACCTTTTAATGTTCGAAAATCAACTCTGGTGGACAAACTCTGTTTCTAAATGACCTCAAACCTAGTTTGGCATTTCTGTACAGTTGTTACTTATCAACTGACATATACACCGATAATGTTATATCTGCAATAAACCAATATTGGCTGATATATTGGTCTAGCACTGAATCCAGTGTCACTGTTTGTAATTTGATCTAATTTATATCAGCCTCACTGTTTACTGTTAACCTTCCACACAACAGATGTATCAGAGCTGGTTTAAGTTACTGCTAATGCAAACACAGCATTTCATGCTGCTGCTGCTGCTGCTTCAGATGATGAAACGGGAAGCGATATTTTTTGTGCAGCAGTCACAGGGAACTAAATGTATTTGACACAGAGGTTAGCGCTGACGATCACTGATGAAAAACGTGTCTAAAGACAAGAAAAGAGTCGTTTTCAACATGTTTTGACAGTGGATCTGAGAGTGAGGACCATCCCATCTGCTGATATAGACACGAGTGACGACTGACACACACACACAGAGCAGATACAGTGAGGTTGTTCTGTCAGTCTAACCTTCACTTCAGGACACTGTGACTTCTGTTCTGTCTTTAAATAGCTGTTCTGCTCCATGAGGACCTGACACTTACTTTTCAAGGTGAAACTTGGCTTTCACACTAAAATCCAGGACTGAACTGCTAACAAAAGTGCAGACCCTAGTGGCTCCATCACCTGACACACGTCACTGTCCGACAGGAGAGATATGTTTTTTCTGCTTTTCTGTTTTGGTGATTGGAAATGCTTCGACTCATGTGTCACAAATGTATTAGCATTAATGAAGAAAAGGCTCCTGACATACTATTTTAAAGTCTATGTGAAGATTGTCAATGTTGAAAGATCACGGCAGGAAAAGCCGCAGCAGCTCCATCATAGATTGGTTTCTCTTTAAAATGTTCCTCTATAGTTGCTATCCCGACATTCAGCCCCCACCATTCATGAGAACGTTAGATGTCTGTGCGGTAAATATGACGTTACAGCAAGGAGCTGGTTAAAAAACTAAAGTATAAAAAACAACATTGTGAAATAATTTGGAATTAAACTGAATGTTTCAAACTGATTCCAGAGAAAAACCAGATGTTCCTCCATTACAGACGGTCAGGGATTAACACACACACACACACACACACACACACACACGCACGCACGCATAAACAAAAACAAAAGCACATATACACACCACTGCATTTAGGTTACCCAGCAGGCTGTGCAGGATTTTAACGGTACATGATTGGTTGAGCCAGAAGGAGATTGTAGGATTGGGATTATAATCCACAGATAAGTGTGTGGGGGGGGGGCATGTGTTGTAGCTCAGTTTGTGTTCTCTATGGTCTAATAATAGAGATTACTCTTCTGAACATCTAGTGACAGTCGTCTGACTTTGCCCCCTCCCTGCTGAAGTGTCCCTCAGAAAGACCTCCCCATGACCTGTGACTCAGTGTGTGTGCGTGCGTGCGTGTGTGTGTCACTGTGCAGGTTCACCGCATCTCATGGTCTACATTCAGTAAAAGGAACTGGTTCAGGTGTCATCACCTGACTTTAGTTACACACTTAGGGACAATTTATGATTTAGCATTAAGGTGTTATCCCGTAGCTGACATGCGCCATCACAAAGATGTAACTAGACATCGGGGCTGTGGTGGCTACAGAGATACCGTGTGTAGACTGCAGAAACTGTGACTGGTCAGCTTGGACTGCTTGTGTTTTCTCCAAGTCTCTGATGCCGGGTAGAGATTCTTTGGAGTGAAGGCAACATGGAGCAAGCTGAAGAAAGACTTTTCAGTAACACACACCTAGCAAAGCTATTTACACTGCAAGCCCTCTGCTCACTATCACAAGTCATGTTTCTGTCCGAATGTAGCGCAAATTTTAACCACATTTCCAGAAAATCAGCAAAAAAAGAGAGAAGTGAATTAATATGTTTTGTTGTGCAAATATTAGGAGTTGGATGAATTGAGATAAACAGCTGATGGAGTCAATTCTCCAGTCGAGTGACCTTTAACCGTAGCAGAAGAAGAGGGCTGCACGAGATGACGTAATTAAGAAAACAATCCAGTCGAACCTCAAAACAATGGAATTAGTTCATGTATTAATTTGAGAAAGGTGACTGTCTCCTCATCTCTTCACACAGATCTGATGTTTTCGTCTTTTCAGTTTTCTGTTTCCTTTGCCGCATTCTGTTCATATCAATACACCAACTTCTACTCCTCAACCAAGCATAAAGACTTTTAGACACAGAGCTTTCTCTCTCTGGTCTCCAGTACAGACACACGAGAGTCTAGCTGCTAAAGGCACAGCTGAGGGAAGGAGGACGCTACCAAGCAGGACCACAGCAGCTGAGCTCGGCGCGACTATCCCCTGCTGTAGGTCTGTCAGGGAAACATGCGTCATCCTGGCTTGCCATGGCCCAGCTAAAGCAGACCAACCCAGACTAATGGAAAACTCCTATTAGTCTTGTTTGTATTTGGTGTGTCATCTGAAGGTAAACAAATACATTGCAGACGTTTCATCACTTCCATGACTAACATGAAAGGAAAGCTGGGAACGTTTGGCCTATATTATTTATTTCCACAAATCCCTTCCAAACAAGCACAACAGTAACATGGTGAGTATCAGCAGTATTCACGGCAGGAGTTAAAAGCCGAAAACATTTACCCGGCCCGAAAGACGAGAAGACGGCTGTGACATCACTTCCTTCTCAACACGCTGAGTCATCAAACATTCAACAGCTGCTCCACTCAACTAATGGAAGAAGAAACATGAAGAAGAAACACACACCATGGTAGGCAGGTGGTGTAAGTCAGGACACACTCATCCATTTCTTAGACTACAACCTGAAGATTAAAGCTTATAGAGAGGAGGACGTAGAGAGAAAAGTTGTCTCTCAGTTTCTATATAAAGACCAACCATCACCTTCACATAGAGGACACTGTGTGTGTGTTCTTTGTGTTTGACAAGATTAACTTCACTGCAGTTTTCCTGCTGACACACAGAAGCTGTCTGTCTTTCTGAGTGACTGTCTGAGAGTAATGTCTGCACTAAGGCAGCTAAATCTGAAAACAAATCTTTATTCTCTCCAGTTTTTAACATTTTTCACACCTAAAAACTGAACTTTCTGGAAAGGACTCTCCATAGTGAATGAATCTAAGACCTCGTGTTTCGCTGACGGGCTTTTGAACAAACCTTTTTCTGGCAGTAGAGTTGAAGTTTAAATGGTGATATTCTATGTTTTATTTTTTCTCAACAAATCCCACAAAAAGACTTAAAACCAACAATGGCCTGATGCGACTAACAACTATCCTGTACCGTAAGTCTAATATATCTTTTTCCTCTGATCCACAGAGCTCCATTGTTCTTGAAAACTATTAAAAACACATCAGTGAGCCACACTGTTGCACTGGGTGACATGTTCCTTCATTACCATGACATTGCCAAATACTCACTAGAACACCGAATGTGTATTAACCACTGAAAATAGTCCCTGATAAAAGCACTATTTGGTCCTGTTTGAGTAACATTTTCTAAAAGCTACAGTGGTCTATTTTAAAAATAAAAGTATATATTTTTTGTTTTGTTGTTTACAAAGGTTTATGTCTTCAGGCTTGGTGCTGATTCACAGACAGGGTAGACAGGCTTTTTATGTCAGAGAGTATTAAGAGACATATAAACTTGTTGGTGGTATAGAACTGCATCAGATTAAGGGCCTGTGTCCATATAGTGTTTTATCTGAGCACCAGTGTCTCTTCAATCGCTCCCAATGAGGAGAGAGCGCCGCACTGTTTTTTTGTGGCCGCTTCGAGCGCTTGTAGATGAAAATCTCTGGACTTTTCAGAAAACTGCCAGGGTCGTCACTGGCATTTCTTTTCAGGCACCCAATCATATATTAGATGGGGCTCGTCACCCTGGAAACCAAAAAAAATGTACAAGAAAATTGTTCTGGCCATGTCTGTCCCCCTGAGCTTTATGATATGTCAGTCAGAGACAGAAAAACCCATTTGTGGGAGCAGATCGGCTGGGCACTGAATGTTGCTGGTGAGCTTGTTGTTAGCTGTGTAGTCACCCTCTTAACGTAGTGTTAAGATATTGTTGTCATAGAAACTAAAACCCAAGTGCAGCATTTCTTCTCTCACCGCACAAGCGCTTCATCATAGCGCACCCCAGCGCCCCGCCAGTGCTTTTCTGCTAGAAAACAAACGCCATGTAAACACCGGAAACAACTGCTGGTGCCCGAATGAAAACAGTAATGTAGCCTACAAGTACCTCAAATTTGTACTTTAGTACAGTACTTGGGTAAATGTACTGTACCACTGAACAAGACTGTTTGTACCAAATGTTGGCTGTGATGAACACAGGCGAACAGATGACGAAGGAGAAGAGATTTAGCTGTTTTCTTCTTGCGTCAGTTGTTTCGTTGTGCATTGAGGTCTTTACAAAAATAACCTGAAAACACATTTTCAGACTCAGCTGGATTAACGTGGGTTTGACTGACAGGTTAAACTCCTGACAACTTCCTGCACCCTCCAAACTGATGACACAGTGTGTAAGTGTGCGCATACGTGTGTCAGTGTGACCTTCACAACCTCAGTGTGTGTGTGTGCGTGTGTGCGTGTGCGTGCGTGTGCGTGTGTAGGTGTGTGTGTAGGTGTGTGTGTGTGTAATACCTCAGAGACACAAGTCGTGAGGAAACACTTCATCACTGCCGGCCTATTTATTCACACACACTTTCTCTTTCACACACATAATCAACTTTCCCTTTATACTTGTTTATATACACACTTTCGTAACCTCTCTTTCTCTCTCTCTCTCGGGTCGCGTTCCACTAATTGTGTTTTTGATGATAATCATCAAGTCACGTTTCATTACTGTCATCACTTCCTCTTTGTCACATGACGGAAAAGTAATAAAAACTTCCTGAGACAACACAGTGAGCAGATTCTCACACACACACACACACACACAGGTATAGCTCCATAAATCACAGCAGACAGAATGGGAGTAATGAGGTGGCTAGCTGTTAGCGCTCTGTACACCTAGCTAGCTAAGCACATCCAGCTACAACGACAGAAAAGCATCTCTGAGGGAAAACAAACTCTTTTCAACAGAAAAAGTGTGTGTGGAGCATCATCAACAACAAAACTACTGAGCGGGCACAAAACTAACTTAAGCGGTGATCAGTCTGAGCCCAGATTGAACTGATTTTTGAGTTCCAGAACAAGTTTTTATTTGATTTTCTTAAAGTAATAGGGCACATAAGAATATTTTGCAAAATGTTTAATTATTCCTTGAGTGCGACCAGAAGAACATGAGCTCACTGAACAATTTAAATTAATTGAATATTGATGTAATATTCACATCTCTGCTGTCAGAACAGCAATAAAGTTGTTACAATGAGTTCATTACACCTGCCTGCTGTCTGTCCACACAAACATACAAACAGCTCACAAAGAGGTTGGACAACAAATTGTACTTGAATCCATGCTTGTGCATGTCTGTGTCTGTGTGTGTGCGTGTGTGTGTGTGTGTGTGTGTGTGTGTGTGTGTGTGTGTGTGTGTGTGTGTGTGTGTGTGTGAGCGTGTGTGAGCGTGTGTGAGTGTGTGTGTGTGAGCGTGTGTGAGTGTGTGTGTGTGTGTGTGTGTGTGTGCTCTCTGCAGGTTTCCAAACTAATCTGCCCTGACGTAACAACATGCTGCTTCTCAATCTGCCCACTGCTGGAGTCCTGGCACACACACACACACATACACACACACACACGCAGTGTTTAGTAATGTTGTCATGTTCTATAAATAGGTAAAATTGATTTGTGTGGAGGAGAACAAGAGACAGTGTGTTACAGTAGGCTAAATCTACCTTTACTGTACAACTGGACAATGCAAACTAAAAGCCTGATAGTGTAACAGTGCAGTTTAACAGTTCATGGGTGCATCCTAAAGACCCTTCAGCCCGACTGCCGGCAATAACAGTTTAGTTATAACAGCAGGTAAGGATGGCCTAAAAGCAGGTTAAACAGTCTAAGAGCTGGTTAGTGCGGTCTATCAGCTGGCAGTCTACCAGCAATTTATGACAACCTAAAAGCAGTTTAAACCATCTAACATCCAGTTAGTACAGTGTAACAGCTGGTTAGCAGGGCCTAACAGCCAGTTAGTATGGTCTAACAACTGGTAATTATCGTCTAACAACTGGTTATTACAGTCTAGAAACTAGTTAATACAGTCTACCAGGACGTTAGGACCCTCCTCTGTCTCTGGTTCCTTCTTCTGATTGGACATTGAGCTCAGTGTGGAGTTCCTGCTCCTACTCAGACTGTCAGCGTCCCTCTTATGTCTTAAACAGAAGACTTCTGCTTTAATTAAGTTGATTAGTGTTAATTAGACCCACAGAGGCCTGAGACACACAGACTGAAGGTCCAAACATCCAAACAAAGAGCGACATGGCAGGTGGGCAGACAGCACCTCAGCAGGAGGAAACACACTGAGGGAAAACCTCTTCTGCTTGGAAGGATGGAAGGAGGGAAAGACAGACAAACAGGACAAAAGGATGGCGGTCTTGCTCATTTCATGTGGCACAGCTGGAGAAATGGTAGCACTGAAACCACTTTCCAGGTCACTATGGAAAAGTAGGAAATAAATAATAAAGTAAATGGAGGCGGGGAAAAAAGGAGGTAGTAAAGGAGCAAAGGTAGAGGTAGGGAAGGAAGGGAGGAGGTAAAAAAGAAAAAGAAGAGAAGCGATATGAAAGGAGCTAAGCAAGGAAAAGAGGAGATAGAGAGGGAAAGGAGGAGGTATTGTTAAGTTAAAGGGAAAAGTGTGAATAATGGTGGTGGGGAAGAAAAGAAGACAGGAAAGGAGGGAAGGTAGAAAAAGGAAAGGATATAGTAAAGAGAGGAGGAGGTAGAGAAGCAAAGAATGAGGTCTCTTATTGGGAAAATCGGTTTTCAGGTCTGTTTCTGTCCAGCTGCAGGGGGCGCTACACACACACACACACACATACTGTCACCTATGTGATAATTAACAACATCTCTGTGACAGAAAGATAGAGATTTAACTCTATAAACTCTGAACGATTCCGACCGTGTGTGTGTGTGTGTGTGTGTGTGTGTGTGTGTGTGTGTGTGTGTGTGGGTGGGATTTGTAAGGGATTATCTGACAATAATGAAGCATGTTCAATACAGATTATACTGTCTGTCTGTTCTGTCCTTCAGCCCTGATTTTAAATGAATCAGTTACAGTTTTTATATTTGATTACAGTGTCATTACCACAGTGTGTTAGTTTGCCGCATGAAAACTGTTTTAAGAACAAAATACATTTAGATTTCAATTTGGAGAAAATTACCAACCAGTCAACTAATTTCATAAAAACAAATACAAATCACTGCAACTGAGTATAAACACACAGATGAGAATAAAAAACACCTCAGAACATATTGAAAGGGAGACAGAAACACATGTAGTCAGGGTTGCAACTTAACAATTATTTTCATATCAGTGAATTTTCCGGGTTATTTTTTCAATCAACTGATTAATTGTCAAACAACAGAAAACGGTGAAAATGGCCATCACAGTTCTCTATAGCCCTCATCGACAGTCCACAATCCAAAAATATTAAATTTACTCTTACGTAAGACAAGAAAAAGCAGCAGATCCTCATGAACCATCTAATATTGAAGCGATTAACTGATTATAAAAATAGTTGCAGATTAATTTGATGTCAATTGAATTAACTGAGAAATCAGAGAAAGAAAAAATACTGAAACACTGAAAGTAGCAAAACAACACAATATTTTGTGTTGCTGAGAGTTACATGAGAAGATTGATACCATTCACATAACTTTATGATAAATATGAACTTACAGCCAGCAGCTGGTTAGCTTATAGCTCAGCATAAAGACTGGAAACAGACGGAAACAGCAAGGCTGGCTGTGTCGAAAAGTGCCTACAAGCACCTCTAAAATGTTTTAACTGTCAATGGTGGACATTAACTAAGTACATTAACTCAAATACTGTACTTTAGATCAATTTTGAGGTAATTCTACTTGTTTTTATTTCCAATGTAATCTACTTTACTCCACTACAAGTACTTTTTATTCCAGCTTTACTCCTGGTTACTTTTAATAAGATTCCACATACAAAACATGTAATCAGCTTTTAAATTATGATGCATTATTATAGATTTACTACACAACAGTAGTATATTAAATAGTTATCTCCACTTCAACCAAATTCATTAGTCAAATGCTACTTACACATGGTATTAATTATGCAGAAATATAGCACATTATAATATAAAGCTGGCAGGGGACATTTTAGGCTGCAGAATAAGTCATTTTACTTTTGATACTTTAAATTTACTGATTACATGTTTATATGTGTAAAGGAAACGTAATGCTGGACTTTTACTTGTAATGAAGTATTTGTATTGCTACGATCTGAATAATTCAATTTATTTATTTATTTTTATTTACAATTTTACGGTCCTTTATTTGATTATTTCCATTTTACTTTATACTAAATTTAAGAAGGAAAAACATTGTAGCCTATTTTTTACTCCACCTCATTTAGCTGACAGCTTGTAGCTTATTTGTTAATTTACAGATGTAGCTATCCAACAGACTCTTAATTTAAGATGTTTGTCTAAAACACTTTATAAGTAAAACTGTCAATACATTTGTGAACTGATGAGGACAGAGTATATTTTCTGACTGCAGCCTGACAGTGATCCGCGGACGTTAAGGGTTTCTGCTGCTGCTCGGTCCGTTTCCTAACCTTCAGTTATAAGAAAAGAGAAAAGAAGGGAGAAGAGGAGGGAAAGAGACAGAAGATGAAGAGAAAACACAAAAAAGAGGAGGAGGAAGGTGACTTACCGGAGGAGGAGGTGATGGATAGATGAAGAAAGTCGAGTCCTGTGGGTTTGAAGCGCTGAACTCCGATCTCACACACATACACACTATCAGCTGGCGAACCTTAATCAGTGATCAATGCTGAACGGGTCTGTGTCTCCTGGGTTTCGCGTCCAGCGACCAGTCATCGATCGTCCCGCCATCAGGTATCCGGACACTGATCAACTCTGTCGGAGCAGCGGAGAGCCGCGCGCTCTGCGCCGCACAGAGAGCAGAGCGGCGGGACTGCGCCTGCGCAGAGAGAGAGAGAGGGGAGGGGAGG
>JAVQJF010107989.1:0-11753 GCA_036023855.1 Gadopsis marmoratus
CCCCCCCCCCCCCCCCCCCCCCCCCCCCCCCACCCCCCCCCCCCCCACCCCCCCCCCCCCCCCCCCCCCCCCCCCCCCCCCCCCCCCCCCCCCCCCCCCCCCGCCCCCCCCCCCCCCCCCCCCCCCATCCGGTCGGTCCACACCGCATACCTGCCGCACCAAGTGTCACTTTAAACCCAGTTTATGTCCACATTGCCTCTTCAAATCCCAGCCACTACCTGGCCTGTGGATCGGAGGCCAGTTTCCTCTCCCACTCCGCCTCCACCACTTTGTAAAGCTCCATGGTGGCTCTGGCGTCCTCCACAGAAGAGTGGCCCTTCCGCCCAGTCTGAGGACACAAGAGAGGACGAGCTTGACGTCACTTTGGAGACATTTTCAAAATCACGACGACATTAAAACTTAACACGGGGTTTCTTTGAAGCTGCAGTCTGTATTCACCATCGACTACCGGCTCCTTTAAATGGATCTCAGCCACTTGTTTATTCAGGAAAGCATTTAAAACCTAACATTTGGTGCAGTTAATATTTGTGCTGGGTGTTACAAACGGACTCTAATACACACTGCAGGCTCCATCGCTCTAGTAAAGTAATGGCTCTTTGTCATGCAGACATTAGTGTCCGTTATGTAAATGTTCAGTTTTGCTTCGTTTATGACAAGAACACTAACAATGTTAATGTCCTGCGTGGGTTTCTCACAGGCCGCATCAGTGACTGATTTTAAAACGCATCTGCGTCTTTAACTTAAAACTTTATCCACAAATAAATTTACTCCTGAATAGCAACTTCTGCTGCCTAACTCATAAAGTCCTGACGAGACATTAAGCCGGGACAAACGCTCACATGCATTTAGCTGGACATTCGCTCGTTCATCTACGCAGCTGGAATGAATGAAAACGTACAGAATGAGTGAGTGTGGATCTGATAATTATGGTTGTACACTGTTTTGTGGTTCATTAAACTCATTTTTATTGTCTTTGTGCATAAGGGATGATAATTCAGTAATAAACATAGTATTGTGATTTTAATAACATGCAAAACGTGCATTTGATTTTTCTCTGCGTTCGTCTTTAATGTTGTGCTGCTTTACATTAATGTAGCATCAGGATTTTACTAGGGCCGAACCAGTGAAACTGCCGTCGTTACTTTTTCATTAAAGTGACTTGGATGCGTATTCAGACATGAGACCAACACGTTAACTTGTTGAAGATGATTTGAATCTAGATATGCAACCAAAGCGTGATTGGTCAATGCTCCTCGGACTACAAACAGAAACCAGAACGCTGTCCCTCTCGTGGAGACATCTGCTTAATACAGAGCACACTTTGCGTAATGAGGTTCATGAAGGATCATGATGGTTCTACACCACGTGATTTAATATTGTTCCAAATTGGTGGAGTCTGCTGTTGTGGTGATTGGGTGGAATGCAAATGTGCATATCAAATAGTGAAAAGTCTTAGAAGGTTTAAAAAGTTGGAATCGCACTGTACTGTAGAGGTCCGCCTACCTGGATGTCGCGGTTGAAGATGGCCTTGGTGAGTCTCTTCAGTGAGGCGCACTCGTTCTCGGCAAAGCCGGCCTTCAGGTTGAGCAGGGAGATCCGAGACGTGTCTCTGGTGAAGGCCCCAGGGTGAGAGTAACCGAGGACCTGGAAGTCGTTGTGGATGGCGTGACCGATCACCATCTTCCCCATGAGCAGCCTCAGTATCTGCCAACAGAGAAGACATTCACACACCGAACGCCGGTACAAACTGCTAAATCAAATTCTGACGTGAAATGACCGGACTGGGAATTTACTAGTGCGTGTAAATGTGCTGAAGAGTTAAACTGATGTTTTAAAAGACCTACAACTACTACTGGACTGCAACAGATGGACATGAAGGCAGATTACAGGCTGATTTGGCCAACTGAACCCACAGACTATTCAGTTGTAGCTGCGTTCAACAAGGAGCCTAATATTTTGGCAGCGGACGATGCTGAAAGGCTGATATATGAATGTTAAATATTGACATGCAAGCCATTCCCTGTGTGCTCTAAATAAAACACGAGGACGTTTGTACAAGACAAAAACAAAAAGCACAAACAAGTGGCCTGAGAGGCAAATGAGAAAAAATCATTTTGACCCATTTATTAAATCTGATCTAAATTATTTACTATGCTGTGTTTATGACTTAAGAACAGGTGAAAAAGACCTTTTTGCCAAAATGATCGTTCTAAATCTCTTTATTTACTTTTTCTGTAAAACAGGTGGGGGGGGGGAGTTTATGGAGGTGGAAAAAAACCTGGACACATCTGTTTGATTGATCGTAATCATCAGCCCTGCCAGCAAACCCTGAACTAACGGTCACCTCAGTGGCAACCAACAGCCGACGGTGGCTACTTGACACGTGACGATACACTTGGCCGTGTTTCTGCAAACAGTTACCTGTTGCAAAACGTCTCCTTACCTCCTTCCTGGCCTCGACGTACGGTGTGGCGTTGGCGAGGTCGCGGCACCGGATGCCGCTCCACCGGGTGCGGTAGTCCGTAACAGGCACGGGGGGGATGATGAATTTATCGTACACCACATCGCCTTCATAGGACACTATACTGCAGCGTGCGAGCTGGCTGATGCTCCCCTTTGGTCCCGTACCCACCATCTCACAGTCTATGGCGAGGTACTTTGCGGGGATTCCTGCCACTGTTTGCCAGGCAGTGGGTTTGTGGCTGCTGCTTGGCACTGAGGGCCTGAGGCTGGTGGTTGCTGACTTTGTGATCACAGGCCCCTTTGGCTTTTCGTGGCGGTCTTTGCTGTTCACAGCGGCAGCGGGGGAAGGCAGGCTGTGTGTGGACGTCGAAGGCTCGGAGCTGCAGTGTGGAGCGCTGGCTGTGCTGCACGGACGAGGTAAACCTTTGCCGTGTGTGGAAGTGGGAAGTGATGGATGCTTTGTGGATGCTCCATTTGGGAGCGGTGGAGCTTGGTCGGGTCTGGACTGTCCCATTCTGTGGTTGGATTTCTGTTTACCTTCCACGTAGCCCTTTTGCTCCAAATGCTGCATCTTTTTTTGAAACGTCTTTTTAATCGCCTGCATCTTTCCTGCCGGCTGCATCTTTTTTCGAAACCTCTTTTTTATCCTCTTTCTCTTTCCTGCCGGAGTTCTCACCTGTGCAGCGCCACCTGAAGTGCACATGTTGATCGTAATGTCTGACATGGTGACGCAGTCCAGCAGAAGTCAAACATTACGTTTCCTCAACGCACTTTCACACACACAGCAGTCATGTAGATCTGCTTAGTTTGACCTCCTCGACCTCTGTAGTCCAGATGGTATCAGCAGAAGCCAGTTTAAGCGTGTTATCCTGCAACACAAACACAGCCGCATCAGACCTGATGTGCAGGACACGAATGCATAAATTCTTGCTTTTCGCGGCGCACAGAAGTTAAGAGGGGAAGTTCGAGGTTCGTTAATTTGTGTTGCCCAATGAAATCATAGTTGTAGCCCCCTTTACGCTACACACACAGAACATATATAGGCTACAATTGTTTTTAATTGGAATAGAACCACTGCCAACTTATATAACTTATATATATTATATGCACACACAATGTGTGTAGTATGTGTGTGCAGTACACATTTGCATAAATTCTTCATTCACAGTTTTGAGAATTTTGACTTCGGCTCTGTTATCGTTAAGTTGCGACAGGGGTCACGAAGGGCGACATGCCGTATTTCCGCTACGGGGGCATTTCCGTCACCCAAATTCGTGGTTGCACCGGAATTAATTTAGCTTTATGTGACATGAAACAACCAAACGTTACATTAACTTCACCTTCCGCAGTACCGCGCAAGTGCTTTACAAGCTACCGACACGGGCCTGCGCACAAACACACTGCTAATGTCCAAATTAGCAACGTAGCATTAGCGGACGTGAACGATGACGTAAATCGCCGGCGACAGTTAGCTTGACGCCGCTATCGGAGCTGTACTATGCTAATTCCGTCGTTACGGATTGCCGGAAATGATTGTCCCTTAACGGAAATGTCAAGCAAGCGTGTTTCTGCACGTATGTCGGCTGATACCAATAGATTCCCTGTTAGGAAACATCTGTAAAATAACTTTGTGACTGTAAGACCAGACCTGCCGCACACTGTGTGGACCACACACGCTCCTTCCTGCTCGCAACAAGCTATCAATATCCGGGTCATGCTGCGTTCGGGGACAGCCAGATTGCGGGGTAAATAAAAATATTCACGCATTAACGGCCTCGAATGAAATTATGTCGACTTAATTGTGTGGCACGCATATCAATAACTCATGCATATAACTAAGACAATTAATTTAAAAACTGGCCATATAAGACCGTCTCTAAAGCTTCTAAGACTTTACTTATTTGTAACGAACGAGCGTCGACCTGCTGATGCGGAATTTACGGGAAGCACTTAAACGTCCCGCCAATCTACATGTGAAAGTTACAGTTAGCTACCTAGCTGGCAAGCTAAGTGTCGATTTTAAGTAATGTGCTAGTTAGTTACTACCTGGGCATTATAGACTTACTACGTCTTAAATAGGGGAGATAACGTGGCATTAACAAGCTAACCTGTGTTAGCATTAGCTCGCGTTCCTGTCTGCAGCACAA
Source organism: Gadopsis marmoratus (assembly GCA_036023855.1). Taxonomy (NCBI): domain Eukaryota; kingdom Metazoa; phylum Chordata; class Actinopteri; order Centrarchiformes; family Percichthyidae; genus Gadopsis; species Gadopsis marmoratus. The sequence goes on from JAVQJF010107989.1 coordinate 4,611, forward strand.
GATGTGGAGATGTTTACATCGAGCCTCTCAGCAGAAGAACAGAGGCAGCTGGCGACCAGACTCTCCACCTTCCTGTCTCGCTACAGCCACGTTTCCGACTCCTATATCATCGTGCGTACTGATGGCTGCAGCCTTTAGGTTAACCCAGCTCTGACACGAGGAGTGTACAGAAAGATGGGAGATGCAGTAAACAGGTTATCGGGATCCTTTCCACACGGGGGGGCTCCCAGCTCACAAAATAAACGTGATATTATTTCATTCTTTCATCATTTGGAGTTCGAACAGAGAGGGCAGGGATATCAGCTTGTTGTGATGGAGCCTTGCATGAAGGCACATGATTCTAATGGCCGTCCCTTTGTTGTGCCCCTGCAGGAGTTCTTCACTGAAGATCTCTGGCACACATTACCCAGCAGCTGGCAGCCTGTGCTGCAGGACCTGTCATATCCACAGATTGCAGCCCTGTTGCTGGATGCTACACAGGGAGACAGGAGGTACTGCTGGACTGTAACCAGACACACAAGACAGGGCCGTGCTTATCAGGAAACGATAGTGAAGTTTCTTTGCGTGACGTCTGGCAGCAAATGATGAATAATCTTTTAGTAGACCTCTGGCTGCAGTTGTGATCTTAACAATAACCATAGAGAATGTGTCGTCACAGATACCCTGCGGTGTGGCCTCTGTCGCTCTTGGCGTTCCGTGCCACGGCTCACGCTCTGGCCTTTCCCAGAGAGTGCAGGCGGGAGCGAGGCAGGGCGGCCGGCTCGCTGAAGCCCGAGGAGTTCCTGGAAAACCAAAGTCAGAGCTCGCTGCTGGGACACATATTCAGGAAACACGTCAAACCCAAGAAGCAGCATGAGATCCACAAGCTGGGCACGGTACAGGGCTGCTTATGTACTACGGGGCACTGATGTTTAAGTTCAATTTAAGAACATGGACCTTTCTGTTAATAGTGTTTTTTAATCTGTTTCTCCTTTTTAAAATACCAGCTTGTAAAACACCTTTGTGACCAGACTGACTGCAACAGGGTGGTGGATGTGGGCTCTGGACAGGTATCATTCCAACACTATTACCACACAGTGGCGATATTGGACAATTCTGCAAAGGCCTGGCTTACGTTCAATGCTTCTAACTTGTTAGTAGATTGTTGGAAAAATAACAGCAACAGTGAAAGACCTATTGTGCAAAGTCTGTGTGAATCTCAAACTTCTCAAGGTCCTAGGAAACAGATAACTTATCAGTAGGGGGGACCAGGTACCGGGAGGCTCCGGGGGAGGAACTGTGATGCTTCTGCACAGACAAAGAGGGCTTGTACAGCGGCTACGGTGCTGCTATGCAGCTTGTTTTTCACAGCGTATAAAAGTCAGAGACTGAGAGACAGACCTCTGGGCAGCATAACTTAGCGCTGTGTGAGTTGTTGAACATATCTGTATATGTGATAGAACTCTGCTCCTTCTATATAACCCGAGTGCTGATTTTCAACCTGGTCTCGAGTAGAATATTTTTCTAACATAGATACATCCACTGTTAATAAGATAAATATATGTTTAGGTAACCAATATGCTACCACACGATGTGACCATCCAGCACCTCGACCTCCACGACCTTACAAGGTCAAATCGTGACCCTCCAGAACCAACCAATATGGACGTCACTGATTGCACACATACTTGCATTTGAACACATCAGCTGTCAGCAACGTGTAGCCAATCAATCCCCTCCACTCTGCTCCAAACAGGGTCACCTGACTCGTTTCCTGTCCTTCGGGCTCGGACTGTCTGTGACCGCAGTCGAGGCTGATCGCACCCTGGTTGCTATGGCGTCCAAGTTTGATGGACAGCTACTGTGGGCCTTGGAGAAGGAAAAGCAGAAAAAGGTGGGTGCTGTGCTGAACAGTAACACGGAAAAGGCCGGCTGAAAGCTTTATATTTCCTCACTACGGCCTCTGAGCTTTACCTGTTAACAGTTTCCACTGTCGTTCTGTGGGAGTCAGCGAACCAGATATAGTTGGTGTATTTCTATAAAGTTACATGCCCAAGGGGGTGTCAAAGGAGGGACTGCAGAGTCAGGTGTTTGTCAATGGCTCTGACATCTTTCACACACATGTTGTCATTTGATACATTGTTAGTACAGAAATATTGTAGCAACTTTAAAATGGATTTTTCCATTTGAGTTTTATCTCCTGATATAGACGACCTCAAACCATCAACACCAAAATGAATCCACATCTTTTCTTCTTCATAGAACTGCTCCTCTCTGGTCCCGGTGTCCCAGTCCTCTCCTCGCCACGTGGCCGGTTGGGTAAACCCCAAGGCATCATGGGAGGCCTTCATCAAGCAGCTGAGTACTGCAGATTGTGTCAACGATCCATCTGGACCCAGCAAGAAGAGACCGCGGGGCTGTGAGCGTCAGGGGTGCCCTCATGTGGTCCAGACCTCATCGCCTCGTGGGTCCACAGACTCTGAAATGACATCGCAACACCAGGCGAGCAGGAACGATGAGTCCGAGCAGGAGTCGTCTGCTGCGAGCTGCTGCCCGTGTGTCCAGCGTCCACCCTGTGAGGGGGGTGTGCGAGGCTATCCACACTTTGTCCTGACCGGCCTGCACGCCTGCGGTGACCTCAGCGCCACCCTCCTCCGCCACTTTGTCAACTGCCCACATATACGCGGCATCACCTCTGTGGCGTGCTGCTACATGAAAATCACCACCAAAGAACATCCCACCCCTCCAGGACTGGTAGAACGTCCCGCTCCCCCGACACCAGGCCAGGAACCGCTTCCCTCAGAGTTCGGCTACCCGATGAGCTCCTGGGTGCAGGGGTTGCCGGGACATCAGCTGTCCTATAAGGCGCGGGAGGGGTCGTGCCATGCTATTGAGGACTACGTACGGAGGCTTCGGGAGGAAAGTGAGTTACTGAGGACACACTGTTACCGGGCGACGCTGGAGACCGTCATCAGGGAGGCGAGGCCGGATCTGCGCAGGGCAGGAATCCAGACCATAAAAAAAGCCCACTTATTAGCCTTTACAGAGTGAGTGACCGCTGAATCGTCCAGACATCCACTTGTTGTTCCACAGGTCTAATGATACAACTTGTTGTACTGAAGCTGCTCAGGACAGGAAATTCCCAGAAGTACCAATATGAACAAAAATGAAAACCCAAACGAATATTAATTACTGTGCTTCTCTTGTGCTGGATGTGTCATTTACACTGTTTTTAACTAGAAACAATTAGTTGACTAACTGATTGGTTGATCGACAGAAATTAATCAATTAATTTTGATGGTTTGAAGTCATTTATCAATCAAATGAGGTCAAACAAAGTGTAAAATGTTTGGCGTTTGGACAAGTCATTTTAAAGATGTCACCTTGAGCTCTGGGGAAGTTTCTGTGCAAATATTTGAAAGGAGCGTGGAGAAACGAGCCACTGGAGGATTGTATTCTCTGCTTTCTCTGCAGCTGAGGGAACTAAAGGCCACTGTTTGACAAATAATGGTGATGTCCTCCTCCAGGTACGCCCGCCTAGGTCTGGCTCGGGTCGGCCTACCTCCTGGGTTGCCTCTGGACCCGGAGCGGGTGGAGGCCATGCTGAAGCAGCAGGGCAGGGTGGTGGTGTACTTCAGCCTGGCCCTGCTGCTGGCTCCTGTGGTGGAGACGCTGGTGCTGTTGGACAGGATGATCTACCTGCAGGAGAACGGTGAGCCGCAGGATGCCGGGACGCACGTTTCCACACGCCGCCGTTGAAACTCTGTGTACTAAAGCCTCGTCTTTCTGCAGGTGTGGACACTCAGCTTGTGCCGCTCTTCGACCCAAACTTTTCCCCGAGGAACTTTGTGCTGGTGGCTCTGAAGGCAAACTGCATCAGTCAGCACTGAATGACTCAAGATTACAAAAGGCTAGTTCTCTTTGAAACCATACAAGGAAGCCTAAGTCTTTAGGTTAATTTGATTTTATCCTCTGTTTTTAGAGATATTATATAATGAACATTAAAGGAAGATTTTTTTTTTTCCACTGGCCTTTGGACATCCTCTGACACGTTTCTTACCAGAAGGAGAACATGTCCTTCCTGCAGTGGAACCCCTCAGAGTTTCAGAGAACATGCTGGATGTCTAAAGCTCTGGCATCTCAAAATGGACACTCACATCTGCTTCCTGTGCCACAGCGCCTCCAGGAAGTCAGGTGACATATAGTATAAAGAGCAACAAAGTCCGTGTAGCGAGGAGGTCGGGGTGGATTAATGGGTCAAACACCCAGGAGACCGCAGTTCACAACCGGTGTTGCACCTTTCTGATTATTTTAACCCAAACCAGCATCCGTTTATAAACCGAACTGCTGTTGCTCCACAACATTAGCCGGGTGTTTCCTGGCAGAAAGCCTTGAAGACAGACCTGTTCCACAGTGAATCCACACAGTAGCTTTTCCAGCTTTCAGTCCAAACATCAGGTTTTGTTGACGTCATGTTCTCACTGAGGACCTTCCTGGTGGCACAGAAGCAGTCGTGCGTTCAGCGGTGGTTTTTTCGTGGTTTGGTTTGGTTTCAGCCTCCACACACGTGTTTGTGGTTTTGCTTTTTATTTTAGTTATTTTATTTTACTTAATTATCTTTGTCCTTGTTATTGCAAAGCACCAAGGGGAAATCATCTTTTAGAGCTTTACTGTATCTGTAACTCAGAAGCCATAAACAGAACCGATGCTTTTCATTTTGTTTCAACTTATTGTTTTAACTGTAAAACTGTCTACAAGGCAAACTCCTGTACGTCTTCTGTCAGTCTGATTAAATTAATATTTTTATTTATGTACTTATTGATGTTGACCTACTGATGCTTTCACATGTGGCTGATATCTACTTCATAGACTAATTGGTGGTTAAATAGAATGTTTAATAGTGTATTTAAGATGCTTATTATAGGTTTTTCTAATTGTAATCTGCAAAGTTACAAGAAACTATGTCAGAAACAAAGTACAGTACAGGATATCCCAAATGTAGGAGAGGAGAATGAATTATGACACTTTATACACACTCAACACTCGACTACTAGGACCTTGCAGTTGCTGGTTAGAGTAAAATTGGAGGTAACTTATACGCTTCTACATGTTTTGACTAACTTTTAGTTTCCACATGTCTCGCATTTACAGTGTAATTTCGTCGTGTGAATCAGGTACCAATAAAATACTAAGTTCAGGTACAATGGAAGGAAATAAGCCTTATATGGGGAAGAAGGGAGTAGCAGTTCAGAAATTTAGAGAAAAGGAATTTAATTGGACGTTTTTTGTAAATAGCGCAGCAAAGGCAAACAAATCCGATGTTTGGGGAAAATAGTCACAGCTTGATATTACCGGCTTGTTCCACTGAGTAAAAAAGGGGAGAACAGTCGCTACTTGATTTCTGAGAAACTGGTATTCAACTTTGTGCAGAGAGACAGGAACCTGGTACCTTTCAGCAAGAAAAGTCAGCCACCTTCATCTTCCACTGCTGCCTTTTGTAGGTCAGCTTGCGTAACAGAGTCGGCTCTTTACGGTACAACAACACAAACCGAAGCTCCAAACATGTTAACACTTTATTTTGGTGTTGAAATACTTTCCTTCCAGAGGTCAGGTTTATTGCGCCAGCCCTTTTTTTTTATGCAACAAACGCTCACCCACCCGCCAGGTCCCACAGAAAGAACACAATCGCTACCAGATGTTGAGCCTCCCGTAAAGCTCTTGATTGAATTTCTCTGCTGCTCTGGGACCAGCTTGGTTCTCATTCTGCGTTGAGCACCTTATTGATATGTGACCTTACCAGTGGTCCTAAATCAGCGCCTTGTTTGAAGGAACTCCATTCGTGGGCTCCTACTCCACCTCCTGAGCAGAGCAGCAGAGACACACTGGTGTCAAACCTCCAAAGGCTTTGTGTCACAGCACAGGACAGTTTCTGAGGGCAAAGCCATGAGGAATTTGGTCTTGGTGGTGTTGGGATTGCTGCTGTTTCCTCAGCAGGCACGCAGCAGAGCAAACTGCAAGCCAGTGACGGCCAGCTTTTGTCAAGGTGTGGGTTACACCACCACCCTCCATCCGAGCGGAGTTACAGGCTACAGCCTGCAACAGATCGGTCAGATTGTGGAGAGTGCTTGTTCACCGAACGTCGCCACGCTCATGTGTCGTGTGGTTGTGCCTGAATGCAGCTCAGAGGACGACAGCCGGATGAAGCCGTGCCGAGCGCTCTGCGAGAAGGTCAAGACAGACTGCGAGGCCGCCCTCAGAGCGATGCGCTTGTTCTGGCCGCTGAGGCTCCGATGCGACGCTTTACCAGAGTCTAACTGTGTGCAGGTTAGTGTGACGTGATGACGATATCTGTTCTTGCTTTTGAAGTTTGTTTTGTTCTTACAATATAGAATGGACTCGGTGGCTTGTACAGACTTTAAAGAATCAGAAAGATTGGGAAATACACTTGTTGAGATTTAGATGAGAAGATGGACACCACTCTTATTTCTGTACGTTAAACATAAAGCCACAGCAAGGAGATGGTTAGCTTAGCTTAGCATAAATACTGGAAACAGTATTTGCCTGCTAGCTAGGCTCTGTCCAAGGGCACCAAAACCCACCTACCAGCACCTCTGAAGCTCACTCCTTAGCAGTTATATCTTGTTTGTTTGATTTGCACAAAAATCAAAGTGTGAAATCACAATTTGTGGTTTAACATAGTGGCTGCAATAAGTCACTGCTCTCCGCCAAGAAATAGTCTGGCGCATCCCCGCATGTCCCATCAGTACATTGACAATCCTGGTTAACGTTTTTATGGCACTATGCAAAAAAAGGAAAAAGGGCAGGGACACTCAGTATTCATATTTTTGTGTTCAGAGCCAAGACAACCCCGTTACTCCAACATCCCCTGCAGCATGTCAGACAATCACTGCCCCTCTCTGCAAAGACCTGCCCTACACCGAGACCGTCCTGCCCAACATCCTAGGCCACAGAACCCAGGAGGACGCAGGCCTGGAACTACATCAGTTTGCACCACTTGTGAAAGTGGAGTGCTCCCCTCACCTGAAGCCCTTCTTGTGCTCCGTCTACACCCCCGAGTGTGTGTCAGGAAAACCTCGGCCGCCCTGCAGGACGCTCTGTGAGCATGCACGGTCCGGCTGTGAGTCGCTGATGAACAAGTTTGGC